>JABTTQ020000299.1:0-292991 GCA_016081115.2 Rehmannia glutinosa
TTAACTACAAAAATAATACTTTTGAGATTTAGCCTAATTATAAACAAAAAAATCAACTATTTTCATAATATCGTTTTACAAATTGCATCCACTAAGGGGATATTTGTTAAGTAAATACAAATCGGAAGATGGTCTTACGAGTTAAGAATGTATTCGGAATTTTGAAATATAACTGTAATTTCTTATAATTATGTCAAATCTCCGGAGTAATTTAGTAATTTAACCCTTTTATTCCGCATTTCAGAGTACTAAGTTGTGGTTTTTGCTTGCTTACTGTTAATTAATAAAATATCCTGTGATCCGCCTTGTTATTAGCTTGGCATCCGCCTTGTGAATTTTTTCATTTCTAGCATAATCATATCAAGATTCAAATAATCTTGTTAATTTCATTTCATCTAAAGAAACAGCGACAGCATCGCTGTGATCAACTCCAACCCAATACGCAAACAATGTGTTTGTTCAAAGTCCTGAAAGGTGTAAATTTCTGTTTTCTTCAGGTGGGCTGCAATTGCGTCTCAACTCCCGGGCAGAACAGACAACGAGATCAAGAACTTATGGAACACACATCTGAAAAAGCGTTTGCTTCTAATGGGCATCGATCCTCAGACACACGAGCCGGCCTCAATATCCAACGGACTGCTGAACATACTGCCTTCGTCTCCTTCCACACGCCACATGGCACAATGGGAGACCGCTAGGCTTGAAGCTGAAGCACGTCTATCCAGGGAAACACTACTCTTGATTCCATCATCATCGTTGGTTAAATCAGAGGCCGACTATTTCTTGCGCTTGTGGAATTCTGAGGTTGGAGAAACATTTAGGAAGCTCAAAAATGGAGAACAAAGTGTTACTCAAAGTGCACTTTCATCTTCATCAGCAAAGTGCGGTTCGTTATCAGTTCTTCCAGAGAGCAACCGGAATGATGACACAGAGTGCAAGAGCAACAAATCTTGTGCGAATGCTTTAGCTCAAACGAACTGGAAGATTCGTCTGAATCTACATTAGAGCTGCTTTTGGATTTTCCAAGTAACAATGATATGAGCTTCTTGGAACATATATCCTGGTCTTAAAACTGAAAGAGCCCATTTAGTTGCTGTTCTGAAGCACAAAAAGAAAAATGTGGCTTCCTTTAGGTTCTAAAATCACTTTTTTGAAGCACTGAGTGTCCAAATGTTTTAGCTACTTGTTTTTGTGTTCTGAGCCAAGAAAGAATGTTGGGTGGGACTTTGCCTCATTAATATATTCTGTTGTCAATGGAGACATGGATGGTGTACTTTTTTGAACCATTGTTTCAAGTAAGGAAATATTGTCAAAGTTGAATGCTTCAGAGACAATGTTTCCTTACAAGCTCAAGAACTGGCTTTTAAATGGTTGTCTTAAAATGACAAGCATGGCTAAGGTTTTAGGAATTGATATTCTGTAATCAGCCAGGAGCTGCCAAGGGCGATCACGGTTAAGGTTCGGGAAACTAAAGTTACAGGTATCGATATTCTGTAATCGGCCTGGAAATGGCCCAGAGCTGCCTCCCTCACGGTTAAGGGTCGGGATTTTGCCAATCTTTGAACCGGATTAATTCCGTTGCTCAATTAACTTTCATCACTATCTTGTCAATACTTTAAAATGAAATGAATGTTGATCCCTGGTTAAGGGCATTCAATCATATTAATCTGAAAAAAAGCACAGCTTGGGCATGAATAGTAGACAATTACCGTGCTACCCTCATCAATGGTGCTAATTTTGGTGATCTGATGCAACGGTAGACAAAGTTGACAGGACAGATTAACAAAACAAAGCATGTTAAAGAGAAAAGTCTTTGATTACTTACTGGATGGACGATGATTTTTAGCGTCGTCACAGTGGAACTCACTGGAAACATATTTTTTCACAAGCGAAAAAGTAACCACACTATAACACCACTAGGAATTGAACAAACAAAATTTTACAAGGAAAATATGAACTTTGCCCTAATAAAGTTTTTAACCTAGGCATCCGAAGGCCTTCTTAGGAGTTTGTCCCGTTGCACGGTACTTTGCAGCCATCTCCTCAGCTTTAAGCATATCTTCTCCTCGTCTGGCTTCGACCATCGCTCTCTTCTCTTCTGCCATCTTGTGAACTAATGCTACTTTGTTTTTCATTTTTTCTGCATATTCTGCTTTCTTCCTCTCCAGTTCTTCCTGCAAGCATATACACATTAGAATCAAGTTCATTCTAAACCATAACAAGAAGACACTGTCCCTAGTTTGTCAGCTTCAACAATAAAAAGCAAGTGTTGTTTCAGACAAAGGGTAATAGAAAAACAGTTATCTTTCAAAAATTACAAATACCCCTTGATGTTTGTTTCTATTAACAAATTGCACCCCTCAATAAGGTATTCGTTAAGAAAATACAGACCCCAGGGTGTGTGTTCTATAACACCTTAAGGGGTATTTGTAATTCTGGAAGATAATTAAATTTATTTTTTTTTGGAAATTAGGTGAAACCTCAAAGGACAATTAGTTAACATATAATTTAGGATGTGTGTTACCTCAATTTTCTTTAGTTTGCTTTCAAAAGATGCCTTCTTGCTGTTTTCCCATGCTGTAACCTCAGAGAGTTTCTTTTGGGCCCTGTTCCATCATAGAGATATAGACATTATCATCTTTCAATTTCTTCGCCAGATCAAGTTGTTCTTAGGCTATACGCAAGTAAGCCGTATGGGATTAAGAAAAGTTGGTGTCTACAAGCACATATCATATCAGTTGGAGCGAAAAAATGAACACATCCCTATGACAACAACTGGAGTGAGTTCAATCCCAATTCAACATTTTGTCTCCACACATAAATCTATGATCCAAGAAAAAACGTTAAGGTTCGCAGATTTTCAAACAAGATCAATGTTGGAATCAGGATTCTGTTCTTCGTTGTGAATATCCAAAACACAACATCAACATGTTCAATCTGTTGATTTTCTGTTTTTTCTTTTCTGTTTTTTCTTTTATTTCTGACAACTGAAGTAAAAAGTCGAAACTCAAATTGTTCCATTTATGAAAAATTAAGTTTCTTTGAGATTGAGGAATCACTATGGACTTCCACTAAAATCTGCCAATAGGACAAGAAGGAATAAATCCTAATGTCAGAAGCAAAGAGAAAGGCGCAGGGACGACCCTGAGGATAGTCGCCGAGAGCAACGGCCTGGGCCCCCCGATTTTGAGGGGCACAGGGCCGACCCTGAGGATAGTCGCCGAGAGCAACGGCCTGGGCCCCCCGATTTTGAGGGGCCTCAATTTTACATAAGTGTTTATATAGAGGTACACATATTTCATTAAGTCGTTTCTATAGGAGCCCAAAAAAATAAAACGTATCGAATGGCAAATCGAACTTGTAAAACCAAAATAAAAGAAACATACTTTTTCCTTCAGATTCAGTTTCTACTCAAGGGCAAAATCTATTTTTTAAAAGGGCCTTTTTCCTCTTTTGGCCATGGGCCACCCAAAAGTCCGGGCCTGCTAGATAAGGAACAAAAAATAAAGATCTTCCTTTTCTTTTCTTTTTTTTCCCAAGGCATCCAAGCTATATGATTGTGTCTTATAGCAATGAGGAAAAGCCAGATAAGCCTTACTTGTTCTCCACTTTGCTTTTTTCGCTTTCTTCCCATGCCTTGACAAAAGACAACCTCTTCTCATCCTCAAGCTTCGCAAGAGCAACATCTGTAAAATTTTGACAGTTATAGACATAGCATTTCAAAACCATTTTATTCATTTAATTAGCAAGTAATTTCCTCATAATCAATCATCCAATTGTATTTCCTATATTCACCAACTGAAAAAAACATATCAGTTAATTAGGTATGTTTACACAAACATGCTAAAAAGTTCCCTTTATATTTCTACTTCTTATAGAAATACAATTAACTTCGGAATCATAAATCCGTTGTTAATTACCTGTTATGTGCACTTCACCTAACTACTTTTTTTATTCCTGATACCATCAAACTATAGAATTGAAATTGATAATACTCAACATTTATAAAACCCACCTCTATCAAGAGATCCTTTTGAGCTTTTCTTTGCAACTGGTTCTGGGACCTCTGCAACATATGGAAACAAACACAATTTAAATTCACAAAGTCTTGAACAAACATTTGAAAATTAACCTCAATTAAAGATTAATACACCATTAATGGATAAACAAACATTTCAAACCATTATTAGTTCATTACAACATTACCTATCTAAGAACTTCACGATGATCAACAGTTTATCAATGTCAGCATACAAAACCATGAGGAACTTGTTCTACCCAGAAAAAAGAGATCAAGATCATAAACTGTTAGAACACAAATTACTGGTCCAATTTCACAAGTATTCCAATTAAACTCGTATCTCTGTTTTTTTTTTTTTTTTTAAAAAAAAAACCTTGGTTTTAGCTTAGTAATGGTTCAAAGATTCTTATTATAAGAAGTGATTAATAGAGAATAGCTACTAAATTAATCTCATTTCCATTTAGATCAACGAAAAAATTGCAGCTGAAACGTATGGCACCAAAATTCAAAAATATTAAATAGCACTTCATATAACATCTAAAAAATCTCAAAATCAAATACACAGATTAATTCATGGAACAAAGCTTTTTAAAACCAAGATATAAATTGAAAATGAATCATAGGATAAGATTTTCATTTGTTTTACACTAATAATATTTAATTTAATATCCAGAGTGAGAGAGAGAAAATTACTTGCGAGAGCCTTAGCGTCGTCGTGGGGTGGCGCAACAACCGGTTTGACGTCGGTAGGCTTATCCATCACCGCCGCGAGTGGTGGCTCCTCCGCTTCAGGTTTATTTGAAACAACTTCCTGCGGCGGTGCTGTTGCCATCTATGTTGATATTTATAGACCTCTCTCTCTCTTTCTCTATCTTCTCTTGTTGAATGGCGAATAAAGCAAAAGCAAAGAAAAATTCTCCACCCACAGAGAAATAACCAACACAGTACCCAAGTTTAGAGAGATGGCAAAAGATTAGTTACTATATATGGGCAATGGGTGTTGGCCCTCCAAATAATAACAACAAATACAAGAGTGTATCAGGCGTGTGTACGTCTGTACAATGGGTTTTTTATTTTTTATTACTATTTTGTAAGATAGAGGGAGAGAGAAGCGATTCTCTGCTTTGGCGATGCATGAGAATACAGAAATCCTCTTTCTCAGCGAATTATGTGTTTTTTTTTATCATGTTCTCACATGACTAGATATCGGAAACAACCACAGCTCCTCAAGAACTCTCTCATGTAAACCGCGAGAATGTACCGTAATTCTCATGTCCCTAATATCCTCAACTACCACATATAAGGCGAATCATCCCCCAAACGATTGCTCCATATTGGACTCTCTTCTATCCATTCCGATCAAATTCCAGTTCTGCACACTACCGCTTGAAGTTTCGATGATTTTAGCTGCAGCAATAAAATGGGTTCACTTACTAGATTTTTATCACTATAAATAAATGGATTAATTAAAAAACTACTCCTGAAATTCGGAGTAATTATAAAATCTGACCAAGTTTTAAAATTACAGTAACATTTATAATGTTTGATTCCGTCTAATATTTTACCCAAATAATTTTATGATGTCATCAAAATTTTGACTTGAAAATTCAGAAAACTTTGCAGTATTATTCACATATTATGAGTGGATAAAAAATGCACTTTGGGTGTTTACAAAAAATTTAAAGAAATCTTTTGCGAATAATTCGAAGTTACAAATACATTCTCCACTTTCAACAAATTAAAGCTATAACATTCGCCATAAAACTCTTTTATGAATTTCGCAAATATCAACTTAAATTGTTTAAGATTTTTTACTAAATTATCACCAATTCTTCCAAGTATACCAACAATTAGTAAATACGGGAAAATTGAAATATAAATTAAAAAAACAACTGAAAACTATTTCAATTTTCCACAAATAACATAACATCAAAACCCTCATGAAATCTTACAATTATCTCCCTCTAGTTGCAAATAAGTAAATTTTCACCTCTGGTTTTCCATATATAAACCAATTTTCAAGAATATATAAAAATATATTTTTGGTCTCAAAAGGATACTTTTCATTTGTTCCATGAAATAATGTAATCTAATTAATTCAAAATCTAATTATATTCTTTTCGCACTTAAATATATATACTCACTGAATGATGGAGTTCACAAACATAAAAATAATATTTTCGCGCTTAAAAAATATAAACAAACAAGGTGTTACCATGTTTTTATTGGCCATTGATTACTGATGATGAAGAGGAGAGAGATAGGGTGTATGGAAAGATGTGTGCGGTTGAGTTGTAGAGTGGAGTCTTCTACGTACCGACAATTTAAAACGGTGACCATGATGACACGTGTAACGTGTTCCGGCCCATATTATATTTGAGAGGATGATGACTTTACCCCTCTGCCTCACACCAATTTTCTTATTAACGATTGAATTTCCCGGTAGATTAAAAGTTATTGTAATTCAATTTTCAATTTTAACTTATATACTTCTATTGTTGTATTTTAATAGTTTTATATATATGTGACGTGTATTTCATAAAGCATAAAATACGGACTATTCCCTGAATTATGACTATAATTGTATTAAGAGGAGGTCTCATGTCAGACGGTCTAACGTCTAATCCATTAGACGGGTCTAATTCTAACTCGGTCCTGTGACCCACTCTCATACCGACTACCCAGTGCAATAAAGCAAAAAACCCCAGACAAATCTCGCTTTCTCTCCATCCGCTGGCCTACAGCAAGTTCTTCATTATCCAAGTTCAATTTATTTATAAGTTATTCTTGATATTTGGGTGAAAATTGTAGGAAAATTTATTTAATATATTTTGATGATACTATTTAAAACATAGATTAGGAAGTTGGCACCTGTAACTCAACTTGTAATTGATAGGGTTCTATTAGCTGAGTGGAAGCAGCAAAGTTAAAGTTTGCAGAAGTCGACAGAAAACCAAGATGAAGAAACAGTTGTGTGGCAGCTGAGTGAAGTGAAGTCAAGTCTCAATCAAGTTCCAGAAAAGTTGTCAGTCAGTAGACTGGCAGCTGAGCCACTTCCAGATAAGTGGAGATGACTGTCTAAGGAGTTAAGCAGCAAAAAGGACTCAAGAAATCTGAAGAGATATGTTATCAAACAAAATCAAATGTTTGCTGAAAGAGGAAACTAACAAACTGCAGACAATAAAGTTGTTTTGTTGAAAGAGTGCAAAAAGTTATGAACCAATAGGATGTTCCTGCAAACCTGCAAAAATTCAAGCAAGGCTGCAGAGCATTAATACCAGGATCAGTCTACATCAATGCTGCAAGACAAGATAAGCCAACGACCTCAGAATGTAGTTTGAAAAATACATATATCTCTTCAATGGATAAATTTTTCAAACAGGCGCTATAAAAGGCTGAGGAATTCATTTGAGAGAAGGTTACCAAGATGAACGCAAGCAAAGCAATAGACACTAACCTGCAATCAAAGAGCAAAATACTCTCAAGCATTCAATACTATCCTCAAGTCTAAAACTCGAAGGAAATAGATCCAACACACTCAGTGAAGGAAAGACAACTTCAAACTGTTGAAGAGAAAACTTGTCTAAAGATAAGAGGTCTACACATCCTAGGTTGAAGGAAGTGTAGTAAGGTTCTAGTTCAAACCAGAAGTTTTGGACTTGTTGGAGGGCTGAGTGAACAGATCCAAAAGTCTGAAGGAGTTGAAGTAGTAGGACATCCGTCTTGTGGAGAAGCTGAGTCCCAGGAGAAGCCAGCTGTGTGATCAAGATTATCTCGGACTGCCATCTTTTTGTAACAAAGTCGACGTTATAAGTGGATTACCTCCAGGGTTGGAGAAGAATGGATTAAAAGAATTACCTTATCCTCGAACCACTATAAAAATTGTTGTGTGTCTTTTACATTCAGCACCTTAATTTTTGCACATCTTTATTGTTGTTTGTTATTTGCTAAGTCAACTAATAATAACTTAACCTAAAATAAGTGTTGAAAAACTTATTTTAATCAAAGGGTGAAAATCGTCCGTTGTAAAACCAAGTCTACTGAATTTCTAAAATAGTTAACTGAATCAACTGAGTTATCTTATCAACAGAGCTCAGTCGAATATGTTGAGTGGGGAACTCTACTGTGAAGGTAAACTAAGCTATCCATCAAGAACCCAGCTAACTTGTGACTAAACTCTGATTTAAAAAGGAATAAAATTGAAAATTTAGTAAAGTCTATTCAACCCCCCACCCCTTAGGCTTTACATTATCACCTCTTGGGACTTACACAAATATCTCTAACTTTATAGGATGTAAAGAAAGTACTCTCTAAAGGATGAAAAAGAGAAGAGAAAAAGACCAAAGCAACCATGAAATAAGAGGTGTACATGAATATGACAGCACAAGGGAAGAGAAAAAGATCAAAGCAACCATGAAATAAGAGGTATACATGAATATGACAGCACAAGTATCAGTAGAGCATGAGATTGGAGAGTAATTTCTGATTTAGATTTAATCTTGATTGCCTTTCCTTAAAATAATTATATAAATGTTAAGCATCATTTGTAACTTTATTTCTTGCATATTTTATGTCGAGATGATATATGAAGAACAATAAACTGCTTCAACCATTATTCTCTGGAAAATGCATTTATCCATGTCATACAAGTATTTGTTGATTTGACTGAATTGACTCTGAAACATTTGACTACTAATACTTTTTAGGGAGACTATTAATACTTTTTGAGAAGACTAATAATTTTCAAGGGAAACCTAATATTTTTTAAGGCAATTAGTAGGGCTATGCATAGGACTTGGAGATTACCGAAAGCCAAACCGATATCCGGACTGAAAAATCTGCGAACTGAAAATATCCTTTGACTTTTCAACTTTCCCCGAACCGGATCGTCCCGAAAATATTTTTGGTATGGTTCTGTAGGGGTGGTCATGGTTCCGAAACCGCCGGTTTCGATTCCAAAACCGATGGTTCCGGTTCCTCATTTTGGAGGAATCGGAACCAAAATTGTTACCTCATGGTTCCGGTTCCAAAATCGAAACTGATGGTTCCAATTCTAATTTAAAACCCGGTTCTTCCACGGTTTCAGTTCCGATTTTAACCGGAACTATTTGTTTTTCTTTTGGTAATTTTTTATTTTTTTAAAATGTTTTATCAATTTCAGTTAAAAAAGGAAAAGAAAAGAAAAATACTTGGACTTAATATTCAATTAAAATTTGTACATAATATTAATAATAATATTAAATTATCTATATATACTATTAGAGTATAGATGAATCAAAATTCACGTAGTTCGCTTACGACATTTGGTATAAAACGTGTCTCATATAATTACGAATATAAAATATCATAATAAATATTTAACATTTCTTTTAGCATATTTTTACCAAAAAAATAAAAATTGTTGGTTTTAATCTTGAAACTGGCAGTTATGGTTCCACCAACGGTTCTAACCGACGATTCCACGATTTTTGAGACCAGAGAACCAGAATCGGAACCGGTCTACATGGTTCCAGTTCCGGTTCTGGTTTTGGAACCATTGATTGGTCAACGGTTCCTAAAACCATTGACCACAATTCCAGTTCCGGTTTGGAACCCGATTTTGGTTCCATTTGGTCACCCCTACGGTTCTGGAGATTTTTAAATACCCATACCGAAAACCATACCGAACCAATCCGAACCGAGGACACGAAGCTAGAACCGATTTTAAAGATTTTATATAAATACATATAAATTATTTTATTTTTATTTATATTTTGATATTTAATTAACTGCAAATTATTTGAAATTAGATTGAATATAAAACATATTTCTAAAGAAATCATATTACTGCAACTATTGTGAATTTTAAAAATCTTTAATATCAATAATAGAGTAAGTCATTTGAAATTAAAATTAGTTAAATGGTTAGTAAATTGCACTTAAAAGAGAAACAAATTCTAAACAAGTAACAGTACCATATTATAACAATATAAAAAAATCATATTTTAATTTTTTTACCACATCACATAAATTATAAATATAATTTTATTGATTATGTTAAGTATGAGATATTGAGATTATAAATTTATACAAGTTTTTGTTTCATATTAATTTATCAAAATTATTAGTTAATTATAATTGTTCGAAGTCAATAGAAGGACCATGGGGACACATTCTAACCATAGGATATAGATCAAATGGGTCCTCCTACTTAGGGTGAGTCCATGGGGACACATTCTAACAATAGATCAACAATTTTGGGGTGGTCTAGATTTTTAGGGGTTTTTTATGTTTATGTTTTTGTTTTAGCAATTAAGAAGAGTGGGTTGGTCATTTTGCATTATAGAATCAGTTATTGAGATTACACTCCCTCATTCACGTTGATTTGCCCACTCTTCACGTCTTTTCTCTCTCTTTCTCTCTCTCTCTCTCTCTCTCTCTCTCTCTCTCTCTCTCTCTCTCTCTCTCTCTCTCTCCAGCGTTTCAGTTTCAAAAAAATTTCTCCCCGTCTTCGAGTTCGATATCCGACTTTAAGTCTTCGAGTTCGATTTTGAAGGGTTTGCAGTTGTTTTGAAGGTAAGTTTTCATCTCTCTCAATTGTATTTTCAAAGGTTTCGATTTGTAGGTAGTTGCCAGTTTTATAGGGTTTATGAAGGTTTATAGTTCGTGTGTGTTCATTCGATTTTTGCAACTTCAATCTTTTTTTTTGTTCTGAGATGGTTTTTTGGTTGTTGTTGTGTAATTTTCATATCGGTTTGCACATGGGTTTTTTTTTGTTCAGAACTATTGTGATGGTTGTTTTTTTCACGTGTTTCTTTTTTTTTCATTTGCTTATGTTAGTTGTTAAGGTTGCTTGTTTAGTTTGTTTATGGGGCTTGTGGAATGCTGAATAATTTGACTCCACTACAATTTTTTTTTATGTATATTTTTGTTTGCACGCTTGTGTAATTGTGTAATTTTGCTTATGAAGGTATTACTATTTGCATGTAAAATTTTCAACAGTTAGATTTTAGTAGTAGTGTTGCATGCCTAGTGTTCATTAAATGCTTATGTAGTTGAAAGTATGTGCATATGAAGTTGTTTTGATGCACATGCATTGTGACTTTTGCAGCGCCAGATGTTTGCTCAGTATATTTTGTCCAAAGGATGTACGTTGGTTGCACGTTATATAGAGAATTCTGAAGTGTTGAGGCTAGCTATGGACTGGAGGGACAATAATAATAAGGTGGATTGTGGTGTTTTTGCCATGCACCACATGGAAACATACGTGGGCGGAGGCATGAGGAACTGGGATAGTGGGTTGAAGAAGAAAAATTCTGCACAGTTATCCAAGATGCGGGCGAAGTACTCGCTGCTATTGCTTTGGCTGACACGAACGAACACAAGGCGAAGAATTTGCTCGAGCAAAAAAGTACAATGGATGAAGAAGTTGTGGTCTTAGGATTTTTGTAGGAATTTTATTTTTATATTGTAACTCTATGTCGAACAAGATACTTTTATGCGGTTTTTGTTTTATGATGTCATGTTGCAAATATTTTGATAAACATGCAGGTAGGATCGTACATTTTCTATTTTTTGGGTATGTACGAAGTTTTTATGTATAAAGTTTATGGGATGGTTATCCTGGCGTATATCTAATTTTTTTCATGTATAAATACTATATATGCAATTGTGTTATTCTACATAAGAAAATTGTTTCATTTATACATGCAATGATATGTAGACTTAGTTTAATGCATATCTACACCACTTAGTTTAATGCATGTGTAGATATGCAATACATCAAATTTGATGCGGCTTATGAATGTTAAATAGGTATGTTGCTTGTGAAGGATATTTTGTATGCATATGAAGAAGCATGTGGGTGCTTACAAAGAGAGAACAGTTATCTCCCAAACAATATGTTTTTATATTATAAATGTATTCTTACATATTGCAATTCTTGCTTATGTAGTACAGATTTGTTGGATATGTAATGTATGGGGACACTTATGTATAACTTTTTTACGATTTTAAGCTTAATGTAGTTGTGTTGCATACGAATTATTCATACATTGCTTATGTACTTGAAGTTTGTTGCATACTAATTGTTCATACATCTAACTCGTCCGGAGGTTCTGTGTCAGATTTCAGAACATTCACCGGTATCGTTAGCTTTATTGTTATCCCCTTTCTGTGATTTGACAACATTCTTGAACCCCTCTTTGTTGCATACAATGTATTGCATGCGTACTATTTCACTCTGGAAGCGTTTTGTTGTACTTATTCGTACATCAGAACCAGCGACTTGGCCGTAATTTCGGTAGAATTGTACTCCCTCAGCCAAATTATCAAAAATCATTGATTGTTGAGGTTTGATTTGTTGTTCACATTCAGGTATCCAGTGCTTCGTAGAGTCAGTCGATATTCCAAGTCGCTCTCGAGGTACATTCATGTTGTTCGCTGGCATATAGGTATCAATCGGTTATTAAGCAGTATATTGCTTGTTAATATGCACTACTCAGATTCTACATAAGCAATTGTATTTTCATGAAGCATGCATGTGTTTATAAGCAACATAACAGTATTACATAAGCAGCAACGATTTTATTCATAAGAAACAAATTAATTATTCACATGCATGATTTTTGAGAGCATCTTTTCATGATAATTTTTTGCAATTTTTAACACACTAACGAAGTAATACTTTTCATAAGTAGTATGACGATACCACGTAAGCAGAAACCATTACCCTCATATGCAGATATATGACTACAGAGTTTGTTGAGATTTTTTTTTAGAATTACGAATTGCGTTGCAGATTAGCTAGCATCATATTGCGATATTGATTTTATATCTACAGAATATGATCAATATCATACATACCTTCTCCAAGTGATGTGTATAATCTTTCTTCAAATATGTTGTTCATCTCTTCTGCATGCATCATGATATGCGGTTGATTCTCCACAAAATTACGCAGCAAAAATGGTGTTCTATTCAAGCTAGGGAGGTTGGTTCGCGTTATATCATAAAAAGCGTTCGGTGAAGAAGAATGAAGAGATATGTTTCACGTTGATTTTGTTGTATCGATTTGAAGAGATTTGTGTGATTATTAAAGTCAACAGAATCCCATTTTTGTTGGGTAATTTTGTACGATTACTACTTTACCCCTCTCTCTATTTTCCAGCATTTAACTTGTAATTTTAGCTCTAAAATCATAGCCATTAGAAAATCTAGATATGTGGCTAGGATTGGTCCTTATGGACTCACCCTATGAGGTGGTCTCATATAATCCCTCCCTATTATTGTATTACAGAGGTTATTAAATTTAGAATTTAGGATTTTGTTACCTATTTCTTTTGGTTTAAAGAATGGATTCTCAAAGGTCTGATCATACTTCTTCAAGGGATTAGGAGTTCCAGTGTTAACCGGTTTCTTTTGCTTGAATTCTCTGTTATTGAAAGGAGTTTTAGAGTCTTTGCCCTTATTCATCTTTTAGAAAACATTGTTGAACCTTCTAGTCAACATTGCAATGGTCTCTTCCCCAAGTTCTGAATCTTCCATTTCCTCCATTACAGTGTTGGCATCACTTTGGGCATCACCTGTAGCTTCCTCAGTTTGTGACTGAAAAGTTATGCTCTTTCCTTTCCCTCTTGTCTCATATTCCTGTTGTTGAGCAAGTTTAACTCAAATGTCTGCAAAATACATATGAGTTCATCAAGATGTAGAGTCTATGTGTTCTTGGTTTCCTCAATGGTGTAGATTTTGACATTAAATCTCTTAGGAAGTGATCTCATGACTTTAGATACAAGTCTTTCATTACTGATCGGATCTCCAAGAGCCTGTGCTTCATTTGCAATCTCACAGATTCTAGCATTGTAAGATGAAATGGTTTCATCTTTCTCCATTTGTAGATTTTCAAATTGAGTTGCAAGGAGTCTCAATTTGGTTCTACGAACACCCTGTGTTCCTTCATAATGCAGCTACAAAGCATCCCAAGCGTCTTTAGCTGAGTTGCACTTTGAGATTACTTTGAAAAGAGTCATATCCACAACACTAAAAATGGCATTCAATGCTTTGGAATTGAAACTGGCCAGTTGAATCTCATCATTTGTCCGGTCTATCTCTCTTTTAGGAACTGAATCGCCATCAACATCTATGATTCTTGGAGGAGTCCATCCAACCAGGATATTTCTCCACGCACGCTCATCAATTGACTTTATGTAAGCCCTCATCTTAACTTTCCAATAGGAGTAGTTCATTCCATCGAGAACTGGAGGATGAACCACCGAAATTCCTTGACCATCCATCAGCAAACACTGCAAAAAAAAATAGGATCTCACTTAGTAGTATCAAGTGTAGGCTCTGATACCAATGGTTAGAATTCAAGGGGCGAATTCTTAAAGTTTGCAGTGAGTGCCGTGTAGAGTGTTGGCAACACTTCTAGGTGTCACCCAACGGAAACTTGTATTTTCAGATTGTTTGTTTATTTTATCAATTATCAAAAATAAACAAAGCATAAAAATAAGATTGAACACAGGATATAAAAATTTACACAAGTATAAAAATACTTGTGCCCCGCCACTAAGGCAAAAACAATGAAGTAGAATATTGATTACACAAAATAAAGAACAAGACAAAGACTTCCCTATTGTACTTGGTCTTTCAACTCAACCTTCTACCGTAAACAGGAGAGAACAACTATAACTTAACCTAGATTACAGATCGTCTCTTAAACAACCAAAAAGAAGCAACTCTCAAGAGGTGTTGTAAAAGGTGATGTCAACACCTATCGAACACACTAGGAACCACTCACTCTTATTGAATAAAACTTGGACTCTTTTGTGAAAAACTCTAGTCTTTTGCTCTGGAATCCGTGTCCAGCTTCGTGCAATCTCCTTGCCCTTTATAGATCAGCCATACCCCTACAAAATAGGTCATAAAACCAACTTTCAAGTTAAGGGGTTAGTGGAGATATTGAGGGATGTTGGTTCCTTGAAAGTAGGACTCAATCCCCACTATCTATCAACTCCCAAACTGATCGACCTGTATCTCAAATCCACGAAATTGGGCCTGCAAATTTATTAGTATATTTTGTTATAGAAAATTGGCAAAATAACAAGATAAAAACAATTTAAAATAATTAGAGTTTTGACTAAATAAGTCAACTCTAACAGTTTTTATTTTGATATTATACTAGAAAGAGACTAGAAGTATATACGTTTGGTAATTTTTATATTTATTTCCTTTTTTCCGTTCAAATTTGTATGTTTTATTTGTGACTAATCATTGGATCTCTGTCCCAAACCTAAACTTACTGTGTCGTCCCATTGAACCGAATCTCCGTTCTGATCCATCTCAAACTTTCGGTACGGGTTCAGGACGGAGATTTGTTTCTATGGTTCGGTTCTGGAGATTTATTTTTAGAATCTCCAAACTTCGGGAGTATACTGGAGATTTCTAAATCTCCGAATTGTCTCGTCTTGTGCACACCCCTAGCAACTAGTAAGTATTTTTTAGGGGGACTACTAATACTTTTAGGGAGAGAAAACTATTCCTTTTATGGGAAACTACTAATACTTTTTATGAGAAAAACTAATACTTTTTTGGGAATTACTAAAATACATTTAATCAAAAAACATGGGGTTATTAATACTTTGGAGTGAAATAATTAATACTTTTATGAGGATTACTAAAATAATGTTCAAGAAACTACTAATACAATAATAATTTTATGAGAGACTACTAATACTTTTTGATGGAAAAACCAATACTTTCGGGGGTCCTAGTGATTCTATGTCACTGCATATTATCACAAAAATGACACTGCCCCAAATATTACAAAAATGCCACCGACCCTAGAAAATTACAAAGCACTGCTAATATTACATAAATGCCACCGTAGGATCTGTCTAACCGATTTTGGTTTGTTAGACTATCTAGCAGGAGTTTTGTCTTGTATTAAATGTATTATAGATAATTACCAACTTGCGTAAATATAATGTTATTAAGTAATATATATTGGTTATTATCCATAAAAAATATTCGCAAAGGTTGAAGACATAAAAATTAAAAAGGTATATTTGATATTAAGAAACTTCAATTTTTCTATTTTTTTCGTCCCCTTCTTTTATTTAAAATTTTACCAAATCGGTTGGTTACTTATTCTTGTGCACAAACTAAGATACTGAGCACAATTGTCTTATTATATCAATTAGCCAATATCATATTTTGTTGTTGTATTAAATATTTAGTTTAACTTTTATTATTAAGATCTTTCACCAAGATCAATATGAATATAGAAGAACAAACAATTGAGAGAATGAGCAGTAAAAGAACTTGTTAAATTGATTGAATCAAAATGAGTTACATTACAATATATTTATATCAGTTGACTTTGTAACTACCATAATCGAATTACAGCTGACTTTAACTAACAAAACTAACTGTTAAAATGCTTTATATAAAGAACACGGTTTTAGCTAAGGCTAAAACACAATTTTAGCTTCTTAGTCTTGACCCCCCACAAGTGGTGCATGGATGTCGACCATGCCCAACTTGGAGATAAAATGCTGGAACAAGGTAGGAGGAAGTGATTTTGTAATATGTTGGTTGTTTGCTGTGAAGAAGGAATATGGACAAGTTTGAGTAGACCTTCTTCTATTTTCTCTCTTACAAAATGGCAGTCGATTTGTATGTGTTTAGTTCTTTCGTGTTGACATGGATTGTGTGCAATACAACATGCGGATTCATTGCCCGTATAGATGACTACAGGTTGTGAGCTTTGGACTTGAAGATCATTAAGTATGTAAGTTTGCCATTCACATGTGATAGATGCGATGGCCCTATATTCGGCCTCTGTTGATGATCTGCTAACTGTAGGCTATTTCTTGGCCTTCCATGAGACTAAAGAGTTGCCTAGATAAATGGCAAAGCCTCCAATACTTCTTCTAGTGTCCGGACAGCGCCCCCAATCTGCGTCTGAGTATCTTGTGAGAAGTTTTGAGGTATTTGCAGAGTAAAATAATCATTTTCCTGGATTTGTTTTAATCTGAGTACTCTATGAGATGCAATCAAATGACATGTGGTAGGTTTAGACATAAGCTGAGAGAGAGTCTGAATGCTGTAGGATATGTCTGGCCTTGTGATTGTGAGATATAACAATCTCCCAACTAATCTTTTATAAGTTGTTGGATCATCTAAGGGAGTACTATCTTGGCCGTGACGATCAACTTTTGAATCCATTGGTGTAGAGATAGGTTTGCAGCCTAAGTATCCTGACTCTGTTAATATATCCAATGCATACTTCCTTTGACAAATGGCAATGCCTTTGGTGCTGCGGGCTACTTTAATTCCCAAAATATATTTCAGAGTTCCCAAATCTTTAATGGTAAATGTGTTATCCATGTGATTTTTGATATCTTGGATTTCTTCTAAATTGTTTCCAGCTAGAATGATGTCATCTACATAGACACAAGAACAATTAAGGAAGTAGGAGAGGTTTTAATGAAAAGGAACTGTCAGACCTTGATTATGTGAAGCCATAATTAAGTAGACATGAAGTAAGCTTTTAAAACCATTGTCTTGAAGCTTGCTTGAGGCCATAAAGGCTTTTGCTCAGTTTGCAGACTTTGTTGTCGTTGCAATACTTTGGTGGAGGTGTCATATAAACTTCCTCATCTAAGTCATCATGTAGGAAAGCATTATTGACATCTAGTTGATGTAGATGCCAGTTTGGGTTGTTGCCATAGCTAGAACAAATCTAACTATTGTGAGTTTAGTGACAGGAGAAAAAGTGTCAAAGTAATCCAAGCCTTCTTCTTGAATATAACTTTTTGCTACCAACCTAGATTTGTATCTTTCAATAGTTACACCTGCCTTGTATTTGACTTTATACACCCATTTGCAACCAATAAAGTGTTTATTGGGAGGTAGATCAACTAATGCCCAAGTTATATTCTTCTCAAGTGCTTGAATCTCATTTTGCATTGTCTGCTGCCATTCAACACTTTGACTGGCTTGTTTGTATGTTCTAGGCTAATGATTTGACTGATGGAAGCAGTGAAAGCTTTGTGCTTTTGGGATAATTGTTGTGTATAGAAAACATTATCAATGTTATATTTCCTTCCAGAGTTAATAGGCCGAGCTGAATGTGCAGTTTGAAGAGACTGAGGCAATGTACAGTCATATACCTATAGGTATTTTGGTTTACTTTTGATTCAAATGGACCTTCTTTGGTTATTAACTAGTGATTCAGGTTGTGGAATATTATGGATAGGAGAACCAAGTTGTGTGCCATTATCAGAAGCGGGAGCAGACTGTGTACTGCTATTAGGAGGAGGAACAACATATGTCATCTCAATAGAAAAGTTTTGAAACAGAGGAGCAAGACTAGTATCTGTTGAAATGTTCATTGTGTGGAAAGGAAAGATAGTCTCACAAAACTGAACATTTTTGGAAATTATTACTTTGGTGTTAACAATATCATAAATCTTGTATCCCTTTGTGCCAATAGGATATCCTAAAAACACACATTTGCAGTTCTAGGCTCAAATTTAGTTCTGTGAGCATTTAAAGTAGAAGCATATGCTAAACAACCAAAAACTTTTATCAAGCTGTAATCAGGAGTTTTATTAAAAAAGAACTTCAAAATGAGATTTATTATTCAGCAGAAGAGTTGGTACTCTATTAATAATATAAGCAACCGTTTGCATATAATGATCCCAAAAAGACAAATGCACTTTGGATGAAATAAAAGAGCTCTAGCAACTTGTAATAGTGTGTTGATGCTTTCTTTCAACAAGACCATTTTTTTGAGGTGTTTCAACACAAGAAGTTTGATGTAATATACCATTTGTCTTATAAAAACTGCAAAGTAAAAATTCAGAGCCATTATTAGTTCTTATGGCTTTAATTTTTATATTAAACTGAGTAAGCACAAAAGTGTAAAAATGAGGAAGATGAATATTAGTCTCAGATTTTGATTTCATCATATAAATCCAAGTACATCTAGAGAAATCATCCACAATGGTTAAGAAATATTTGAAACCAGCATTTGAAATGGTAGAAAAGGGACCTCACACATCACAATGTATAAATGTATAAGATCAAAGACATTTGAAGTAGTACTACTCTTTATTGGAAATGAAAGTCTTTTCTGTTTTGCAAAGTGACATACATCACATGAATCAAAATTCTTGCAACTAGAATCTATTGGTTGTATTAAACAAAGTCTTTTAGCAGATAGATGGCCTAGTCTGGCATGCCAAATATTGAAATCTAAGGATTGTCCAATAGTGGAAGCAACTGTTGGAAAGTTTAGATGATATAGGCCATTGTTTTCTTTAGCAAAACCAATCATCTTCAAGGTGTTCTTGTCCTATATAACACTGTGAGAGTGAAGAAAATGTATAATACAATTAGATGATTTGGTTAGACTAGAAACATATATTAGATTATATGTAAAAGATGGAACACATAGAATATTAGATAGCAACAAATCTTTAGAAATTTGCACTTCACCTAAATGAGTGGCAACAGTAGATTGACCATTAGGCATGCGAATAGATATGGAGACTTTTCTGGAGATGTGAGAAAACAAAGCAGGATCACAGGTCATATGATCTGTTGCCCCTGTGTCCAATATCCAATTATAATTTCTAACTAAAATGTCACAAGATTCAGAGATACCTGTGATGGAAGTAGCAGTTGAATGTATTTGAGGAGTGTTATCAGCTTTTTTGGATTGTTGAGCCTGTGCAAAAGCAAGAAACTTCTCTACAATGTCAGCAGAAAACATTGATGAATTAAGATCATTCTTGGGAGAAGCAATAGTTGCATTAACAGTGGCAGAGTCTGTCATTGTTCTAGGACCTTTAGGGGCCTCTCAACCTGGAGGATAGCCAATTAATTAGAAGCATTTTTCCACTGTGTGTCCTGTGAATCCATAATGAGAACATTTTGCTTCTTTTTCTCTTTGTTGGCTGGAAACCTCTGAGGAATAGATTACTTGGCTAACATTGCCATATGATTGTCTATAGTATCATGTACTACCACATTGTTGAGGCCTCTTTGTGTTTCTTATTGAAGTAGAAGAGCATATACTTTGGCTAAACTTGGCAATGGAGAAGAAGAAGCAATGGACTACGAATTGGTGCATAAGATTCATGCAATCCAACTAAAAAATTTATCACATAATCATTTTGTTGAGTAGTAACCATAAGTGCAACAATATTACAAGAACAAGAACCACAAGTACATTTAATAATGGACCTAAAAATGATATATTCATCCCAAAGAGCTTTGAAACTATTATAATAGGCTGTGATGGATTGATTCCCTTGAGAAATCGAACTCAGAGACTTATCAAGGTGAAACACACGAGGACCATCACTGCGAATGTACCTAGTCCTCAATTCGTCACATACATTTTTAGCAGTTGTAAAATAAAGCAGGCTTTGACGAATTTCTTTAGAAATTGAGTTCAAAACCAAGATAGGACAAGATTATTGGCACGTTGCCAAGAATTGTGAAGAACAACAGAAGAGGATGGGGGAACAGGTACAGAACCATCAGTGAAAGTTGTCTAGTTCTTGACATTGAGAGCCATTGTTACAGCTCGGCTCCAAGAAATATAGTTGTCCCTTGTGAAAGGCTAGTAGACGATTACGACTCCAGGGTTGTCGCTTGGGTAGAGAAAGAATGGCGAGTTGAAGTCATTCGAAGAAGAGGAGTATTTAGTCGAACGAATCTCTTCGGCAGCCATGAAATCTTGATAAAAAGAGAATGAAGTAGAACCAGAATCTTGATGAAAGGAAGATGAAGACACCGGATTTCTTCCTTTAAACTGATACCATATTAAGATCTTTCACCAAGATCAATATGAATATAGAAGAAGAAACAATTGAGAGAATATGAGCAGTAAAAGAACTTATTGAATTGATTGAATCAAAATGAGTTACATTACAATATATTTATATCAGCTGACTTTGTAACTACCATAACCAAATTACAGTTGACTTTAACTAATAAAACTAACTGTTAAAATGCTTTATATAAAGAACATGATTTTAGCTAAGGCTAAAACACGATTTTGGCTTCTTAGTCTTGATATTTATCCAATTCTGTTACTTGGTGGTTTTGTTAACAACAAAAATTATGTAACTTAAGTTTTGAACAGATAAATGGGAAATATAATAAAAATGAAATAGTTAGACCAAGATTAAGTATAAATAATGGGCCTTCAGTTTTTTTGGTTTTAAATCAATATGTCATTTGGATACGATGATGGAAATCATTTTTACAACATAATTTAGAATCATGATGCATGAACATAATAATGTGATGTTTTGAGGGTATATGTGTCAATAAAATTATGTAACAACTCAGCCAATAGTCGCTTGGAGGGATGAATTGATATGTATTTGGTAGCGTACGTTAAATTAAGCATACTGTTAGTAGCATTCAAATTCTATATTACATTACCTTAAATTACATTTTATAATCTCACTTACTTGCATGGACTGTAAGAATAAAAATTATTCCCCGTTTATACATATGTAATTATTAGGACCAAATGTTTATCATTAGGGCAAAAATTATAACTGTAGTTTATCTGGAAATTGAACCCCGTGAGCTTGACCCTATAGGTCAGATCTTGATATTTTGTTTGATTAGGCAACCGACATCATGATGTAAAATTAATTGTTTTTTTTTATTTCCATAGCCAAATTCATTTGAGAGACAGTGTTACCTTGGTTTTGTCAATTAGTCCAACTTTTGAAGTATTTTCTCAGAACTGGACGAAAATATTTTCTTGCAAAATTTGTTGACAATTAGATGTAATTTTCAATGGCTCCACGTGGGAACATTGGCAATTGCGTAAACATCGATGGAGATTAGAGATGCTTCCAAGTTGCGATTTCTTGGCTATGGACTCACTTGATAAGGGATTATGAACCTTACAGAATCAATCCTGCTGGAGGCAATTATATATTTTTAAATGGGTTAGTATCCTGTCAGACCGTCTAATGGATCTAATTCGTTTGACGAATCCAAATATCCAGATTGTGGTTAATCCGTCTATTGACCCGCACCAGTGGCATATCCAAAATTTTGAAAATGTAGATACGATGGACGTTTTTAAAAAAAAACATAATTTTAATTTTCCCTTCGAACTATGTGTGTTTTTCTACTTTGTCCACTTAATTTTGAATTGTTCTACTTTATCCCCATGAACTTTGCAAATTGCTGCACTTATCATATAATTTTCAAATTTACCTTTCATTGTCGGTGGATATTCTGTACTTATTACATCTCGAACATTTATTTGTATCAATGTTCTCTCAAAATCTCTTCACCTTTAGTCAATATACAAATAGTATTACATAATAGTAAATTTCGTTAATAAACCTAGGTTATGATACCATTTATAGATATCACAAAATAAAATAACCATTAGAGATAAGGGGTAAATTTGAAAATTATAGGTTAAGTGCAATAATTTACAAAGTTCAGTGGATAAAGTATAACAATTCAAAATTAAGTGGGCAAAGTAGAAAATTTCGGATAGCAAGTTAATTTAGGGGTAAATTAAAATTACATCTATAAAAAATGCACATAAATATTATTTAATATTTAATGTCGTACAACAAAATTTTGTTTACATTTTTGCAAGCTGATTTTGCTTTGTGTAACAATACATGAAAAGTTAAGACACATATATAAAAGAACTAATTAGAGTAATTAAGAAAATAGAAGCAACAAAACATAGTTTTGGTAACATTATTGATTTTATTAGATTTATTTTTTGGGATATTTTTATTTGTCTGCAGATTTTGCAATATATTTTCTTTATTCACATTGTTAAGTCAATTTCTTTTCAAGTTTACTATGGGGCTTTGTATTATATTATTTGGATTTTCTAATATTTTTTGTAAAAAAAGGGGTACGAATTTTTATTATTATTCTTTCAACTAAAGATTATTATTGGATTCCGTACAAATTGGGGGTACAGTTGTTCCCTCATCTCATCATATGGATCTGCCCCTGACACGCACAACTGCTAACACCACAACAACAACATTCGTTGTAATAATTTTTGGAGGGCTCCTAATACTTTTTAGAAGAAATACAAAAATATATTTAATCAAAAAAACTAATACTTTTCAATAAGATTATTAATACGTTTTAGGGGAAATACTAATATTTTTGCGGGAAAAAATCCATACTTTTCATGAGGATTACTAAAAAAACTATTCAAGGGGTTACAAATACTTTTCCAGAGAATTACTAATATTTTTTTGAGGGATTGCTAATACTTTTCACTGGAAAAACCAATACTTTAGAGGGTTGTCTAATATTATGTCACTGCCTAATACTTTTCAAGGGGACAATTAATACATTTTAGGTGGATTACTTATACTTTTGAGGGAAAAAATAAATGTTTTTCATGAAGGCTAGTAAAAATATTGTTTAAGGGGATTATTAATACTTTTCAGATGTTACTTCTAATACTTTTTCAGGAGAAAAACAAATACTTTTAAAAGCCTCTAATATTAAAAATTAAAAATGCCAATGGTCCACGAGATCCTATGACACCGGCCCAAAATATTACAAAAATATCACCGTGCATGAAATTACAAAAAACTCGGGCCGGGTTGAATCCGTGTAACAGAAAAAACCCGTTAGACGGTCTAACCAAAGTTTTTGTCTTCTAAATGAATTAACGAATATTAATCACATGAAAATTATCCTTCTATATTTTGTATATATAAAAAGGAAAGAGTTAGTCTCCTGTCAGACGGTCTAACGGATCTAATCTGTTAGACGGAGTCCCAACAACCGACCCGACCCGGCCCAACAAAAAATAACACAAAACTCCTTTTCCCCGTGACCTAACAGTACACCATTGGTCTCGTTTTATCTCCCTAAAAAATTATTTTCTACTAATGCCATCGTGACTTCAATAGTAATAATGTTATTCTTCCCTGGTGCCTTCCAATTGTAGTGTCATGAATTCAAAGTAATCCATATGATCAGGAATGGATTCTTCTTGGCCTCTGTATAACATCCTCCTCGTCTAAAGACAAATTTAAGTTGATATGATGCCTCAAATCATTTATGTAGTTAATGCATTTGATCTTTGGACTTATCTCGTCTTGTTGTCAAACAGAAATACTAAAACTCTTCAGGGAACTACTAATGCATTTCAGAAGAACTGCTAATACTTTTTAGAAGGATGACTAATACTTTTCAGAAGGATTGTTAATACATTTCGGGAGAAAAATTTAATTATATTCAGGGGAACTATTAATACATTTCAAAAGAACTGTTAATACCTTTTAGAAGGACGACTAATACTTTTCAGAAGGACTACTAATACATTTCGGGAGAAAATTTTAATTTATTTCAAGGAACTACTAATACTTTTTCGAGGAACTACTAATACTTTTTTGAGGGATTGCTAATACATTTCGGGAGTATATTTAGGAGAATAACTAAAAAACTCTTCAGGAAACTACTAATACATTTCAGAAGAACTGCTAATACTTTTTAGAAGGACGACTAATACTTTTCAGAAGGATTGTTAATACATTTCGGGAGAAAAATTTAATTATATTCAGGGGAACTATTAATACATTTCAGAAGAACTGCTAATACTTTTTAGAAGGACGACTAATACTTTTCAGAAGGACTATTAATAAATTTCGGGAGAAAAATATAATTTATTTCAAGGAACTATTAATACTTTTTCGAGGAACTACTAATACTTTTTTGAGGGATTGCTTTTTGAGGGAAATACTAAAAACTCTTGTAAAACTACTAATACATTCGGAAGAAGTATATTTAGGAGAAACATTTAAAAAAACTCTGCTGAAAACTACTAATATATTTTACGGAAGAAGATCATGGTCGATCCATCTAACTTTTTAGACGGGGAGTTTTTGTGAAATGGAAAAAGACCCCTTCTCGCTCTCTCATTTGCGAGATTTCAAACTCGCTCAAAAAAGACCAGTTCGATTTATTAGTGGATCTCATTTACAACAAAATAAAATCTTTAGAAAAAATTGGCCTTGTTTGTTTATCACATTTATTTCCAACTATTCAGAAATGGAATCATGTTTGTTTTTAAAATTTCCAATGGAAATCATTATTTCCACTTTCCACTTTTCACATAAAACATCATCTCAAACCTACAATTTCAATTCTCAACCCTATACACTAACCTACATCCTTATCAATCACTATTCTTATTTTTAACCCAATTATATATGTGGGACCCTCCATGGAGTTTTTACTTAAAAAATATAAAAGAAGACCCTTCTTACAAATATAATATTATATATTCTCTCACTATCAATTTTAAAGATTTCAAACTATTTCGCTCATAAAAAACCAGTTCGATTTATTAGTTGATCTCATTTACAACAAATAAAATCTTTAGAAAAAACAATAATTTCTATACAAACTCAGTTTTCCACCACTTCACCTCCCAAGAAAAAAAAAAGTTTCAATATTATATGTATATATATTGCCAATACCGAAAATATACAGAAAATTCACAAATTGAATTATTGATAGTACCTTTATTTTGCATGAACGTGACATGTTGGTGAGAGTTGGTATCCCATGACTCTGAGCGCAGTGCACGACATGATAGTTAATGATTTTTTTTTTTTTTTTGCTTAAATGATAGTTAAGATTTTTATTGAATATATCTCTGCAGAAGCCCAATGTAGACAATCAATGCCAGCCATGAGCCATGTAACCTCCGATCTTAAGATAACATAACATTGTGGTTTCTTGTTTTTCTTAGAATAAATTAGGTCCAATCATTATTTTTGTCAACAAGCAAAAAATGTACAACAATGCAACACGTGGGAATGTAAATAAATTCAAGTTCAGGGCTAATTCTGTCTTTTTATATAAAGACCGAGCTAAAAGCTTTTGGTCGGTTTTCTTTTATAGCAGTGATTTTACAAGCGTTTTTCTCTAATATTTTTCTCTTGTCTTTTTCCTCATAAATGAGGCCTATTTATACCCATCTCATTAGTGGGTTTTTAATAATCACTATTACACTTAACACTAAAATAATTTTAAAGGGACACATGTCCTTCTCTGAGCATGCATGTTGGCCAAGTATTTGCTACTTGTTGACTCATCTTGATATTATGCTGACAAGTGGCAGCTTCTTGTGCTAATGGAGCACTAAGTTCGACTAGATGGTTATCTTTTAAATCTCCCGCCATAAATTTCCCGCCAGGATTGGGCTCGGGGGCCAAGCTTAATCTGTGATGACATCATCAGGTCAGCTGCTGACATCATCGGCTCGGTTCGTGCTGCCCTGTGGGTCCCACATACACATGTGTTGAATGGCCACATGGACTAATTTGCTTCCAGCTCAACTCGGGTGTCATCAATGGCCCCCAAGTTTAATTCCGAGGGAAGAATTTCTGAAGTCGGATTTAAACTTTAATGTTAATCATGAACTTTTAATGGGGAAGAGGAAACCTCAAAAGTCACTCTTCCCTGACACTTGTCGTTTAGCAGTTAATGCTTGAAACGACGCATTAATTGTAGTATCATGATGGCGGACATGTGGCGGCTCTTGGTTGGGCCAACCCTACACAGGAACCGAAGAGGTGGGATAGCTTTGGCAGCGGTACATGGGGATGTGACGTTTCTGATAATTTTTGAAACTGAAAGGACACGTCTTTTGAGTTGGTGTCCCATTTTTCGAGGGAACTTAACCTATAAATACCCCTTTCACTTTCTATTCTACACTTTTGCATTCATAATCCTCTGAGCAGCCCTTCTTGAGAGCGAGCAGAAATTTCAGGTCGGTCCTTAGAGTTCAGAGACTCCAGAATTACTTAGGTATTTTTTCCAAAACCCTATCTCACTTCTTTGCTTCAAACACATGTCTTCTTTCGAAGATAGTCGGAGTCGTAGCTATAGTGTTGGGGTTGAAATCAAAGATTTTCCTTTTGACCCCTCTGTTTCTTTTCTCCAGTTCGAAGAACTTCACCTCATAGCCCCAATGTTGTTGAGATTTCAAGCTCAAATCATACGCTTCCAACTGAGACTCCACTTGAGCAAACACACACGATTTTTGACCCTGTGCCAGTTACCATCTACCGGGAGGGTGTTTTTTACGAGCCTGGGTTAGCCCGTGAAGATTCTGGTGAAGAGGCTTTGAATTCCGATCCCCAAGATAATCAACGAGAGGAAGAAGAAGAAATGGATCCACGAGAGCAGGAGCATGAGCATGAGGAGGAGGTTGATGAGGTCTCCGAGGGTTCGAGGGCTGCAAAGCCCGTAGGGCAGATGGGCCATCGTCATGGGGATGGTAGGCGGGGAGGAGGACCCCGACTGTGCGTGGAGGTCGGGTGGAGACCCTGTGACCTGAACGATATACCCAACATGCTGATGATTCAAGAATTAGGGGCCCTTCGTCAGAAGTATAGGATTTCGGCCAACGTACAATTCTAGTTGTCGGATGGTGCAGAATGCCCCGAGCACCCGCCGGAGGGGTGTATGGCCATACACGTCCCCAATATTTTGTACGGGCTGCGATTCCCCCTGCCACTGGTGCTTACGCGGTGGTTCCGCAAATGGGGTCTTCCCCTGTCCCAGGTGCACCCCCTGTCATGGGGTCGAATTGTTGGACTACTAGTGTTGTTCCATCTGGAGGGGTACCCCCCGTCCTCGATTCGCGGAGATGAACGAGTTGTTCGTCTAGAAGACGACCCCATCGACGTCGGGCTGGGGGCAACCATCAGGGTGTTACTATGTGCATACGATGCACGGATACCCAGACGGGCTGGTTGAAGGCCTTCCACAGTCCTTAAAGGACTGGAAGGATAAATGGTTCTGGGTAAGCGGCGAGTGGCAGACTCGCGTCGGGGAGGAGGAATCAGTCCTCCATCCCCCTTCAGATTTCACATATAGCTTCAGTAAGTGTACTCTTTTCTCCTTTTTCTCTTTTTTTCTTTCTTCTCTTTTTTGTTTTTAGTGGGTCTATCTGACCTTAATTCTTTGCTTTGTTCAGAGAGCCGACCCTCTACCGGTCCGCTTTCAGCCGCCTTTGTTCACCGGCTCGACAACATCCAGGCCATGGGCCGGAGGGATAGGAGGATCGAGACCCTAGCCACCGAGGCCCGTCTAGCTGTGGCTGGAGTGGTGGCCGAGGGAGAGGCGGTGGTGGTGGAAGAGGAGGCCGAGGGAGAGCCTGAAAGGAGCCCGCCGAAGGCTGGAGGAGGTCGACTCGAATGGGCAGCAAGAATCTTTGTGAGACGGAGCAAAGCGAGACCGCCTCCGGTGACGGCTAGTCCTCAGGGGCAGACGCCCTTGCCTGCCGGGCAGGTGCGGACCCCTGAGCGGCAGGGAATAACTGGGGCTCAAGGTACTTATGTTACAGTTCTCGAATTTCCCTTCTCTGACTTCTTTTGTTTGTTTGTTACTTAATCAATTTTTTCTTGCGGGGCGGGGTGGACGTCTTTGCTCGTCTCGGCGTGTGAGAAATACGCCACGCACGCCGAACAGTAGCGGTGGGTCACTGCGATGCCGAGGTGGCCGGAGAGAAGAGATCCGGGGGGCAAATGCCTTGCCGAGGGCACCCCGGAGATGGAGGGGCCCCCACTCCAGAGAAGAAGAGGGGGCATCGTGATAGAGGAGCCCGGGCAGACAGAAAGGGCCGGGTCAACCCCGCCGGTGCCTCCTGTACAAATTCCAACAGGAGGGGCCCCGAGGACTTTTTCTGACGACCTTGGTCGGGAGGATCACTTTATCCCCCCGAGCCAGGTGAGGAAAGAGGCCTGCGACAGGATGGCTGGATCACGGCCCCAGTGGTTTGTGGAGTTTGTCAGGTGCTCCACACCTACTGAGGAGCAGTCAAGGGCTTTGCCCGAGGCGGGTCAGGCTGCAAGGGATGTTCCAACTCGCGCTTGGACCACAGGCATCGAGCAATTCTGCCCAGAAACTGGTTGGGAGAAGCAGACTCAATATGCCATGGGGCTGTCTGGCAGGATTATCGGGCTTCTGTGACATGCGATCGGCGAGGCTCGCGAGTTGGAAAAAAAGCACGCCGACTTGGAGAGGCGGCACATTGACCTGCAAGATGCTTATGCCACTCTCCAAGGGGTGGAGGAGTCCCTAAAGACCCAGGCAGAGGAGGCCGTGGCCAAGGCCAATACTGAGAGAGAAGCTGCCATAAAAGCCGAGGCCGAGCGGGATCAGGCCCGTAAGGCCGAAGAAGAGCTTCAGGCCAGGGTTGCAGAGTTGGAAAAGGCAGTTGCTGCTCATCCGGGGAATTGGAGATATGCGCAGCCGAAGTCCGCAGGAAGGCAGAAGAGGCTTCCCATAAGCAGATTGAGAAGGCTCGGATGGAGGCCGTCCGGGCTTACAAAGATTCGAAGGAATACGCCTTCATGCTGACCTGCGGACATGCAACCAGCATCAAAGAGATCCTCCAGGACCTTAAGGCTGGCAAGACCGTGGCTGAGCTTGAGACTGAGCTTGCCCAGTTGGATGCTGACCTTGATGCTATCCGCCCTCGCTTTTTGGAGGCCACCGACGGCCACGATGCTCCTCCTCCAAAAGAAGAAGTGGCTTCTAGTGAGCCTCTTGAGATCCCTCCTCCTACCGGGACTTGATCCATTTGTTCTTTGAATTTTTTGTTTTTTTGTCTTTCGCATTTTCTTTCTGCGTAGATTAGGCGGCCTTGGGCCTCTTGATGTAATGGGCTCTGGCCCCCCAATGTAAATATTTTTGCTTAGTAAATGGAATTCCCTTTGGTCACTCGTGCGTGCTTTTGTATTTTCAAATTTTGCTAAGTATTGTGCTCGTCTTTCTTTTTTGTTGTATGGCTTCTGCTCCACCTGCCTTCTTTTATTTTTCCAAGTATAGGGCTCAGTTTTCAGTGCTCAAGCGGTACAAGTAGTGGGCTTTAACTGCCTGAATTTATTTGTCAAGTTTTATGCTCGGAACTTAAGTCGAGTCTTTGTTTTGGGTAGACTCGCCTTTTGGTCGAGCTTCCCTTTATTTAAACGTACAAGGGACGTACCCGAGACAAGCAGTCAGCGCTCGGCACTTGGCCGAGGTGATTGAAATGGTGCTCGGATCTTGGCCGAGGCGAATGAGACGGTGCTCGGCACTTGGCCGAGGCGGATAAAAATTGTCCCCTTTTAGAGAGCTCACAGAATATCAGATGAAAGGATAAATCCTTATAATTGTATCTGAATCACAAACTGCGTACTTTATTGATAGTACCTTTTAAGGTATGATACATTCCATGGATGTGCAAACTTTTCCCCACTCAAGTACTCAAGCTCGTACGCCCCATTTGACATGACCATGCTGACCCGGAACGGACCTTCCCAGGTCGGTTTTAACGGGCTAGGCTCACTCCCGGTCACCCTTTTCAGAATGAGGTCACCGACCCAGAATCTTCTTTCCTTTACTTTTGAATTGTAGTACCTTTCACTCCTTTATTTGTATACGACGTTTCTTATTTCGGCACTACATCTCTTTTCTTCCAATAGGTCCAGCTCGGCTCGAAGTGCGGCTTTATTGTTTTCTTCGGAAAAATTTGCAACGCTGAAAGTAGGGGCTCCGATTTCGACGGGGATAACAGCCTCGGCCCCATAAGCCAGGGAAAAGGGCGTCTCCCCCGTGGCTGCTCGGTGCGTTGTTCTATACGACCACAATACGTCGGGCAGTTCCTCTGGCCAATTACCTTTAGATTCCTCCAACCTCGCCTTCAGAGTGTACTTGAGTATTTTATTCACCGCTTCGACCTGCCCATTGGACTGTGGGTGATACGGGGTCGAAAAATGATTTTTAATGTGGAATCCTTCACAAAAATTTTGAAACCTCCGGTTATCAAATTATTTCCCATTATCTGTGACAATCGAGTATGGTATCCCAAACCTACAGATAATGGACTTCCATACGAAGTTAATAATCTTTTCTTCATCTATCTTTGCCAGGGGTTCCGCTTCTGCCCACTTCGTAAAATAATCTACCGCCACAATGACATATCTCACGCCCCCTTTGCCAGTGGGGAGTGGTCCAATGAGGTCCATTCCCCATTTGGCAAACGGCCACAGACTGAATATGGAAGTAAGTTGTTCAAGGTGATACCTAACCTGTGGCGCAAATCTTTGACATCTTTCGCATTTTTTGACAAGGTCGGTCACATCCTTTTTCAAGGACGACCAGTAATACCCTTATTGTATCAACTTGTAAGCCAATGTTTGGCCCCCGACATGATTTCCGCATATACCCTCGTGTACCTCCCGAGTCGTAGTCCGTCTGCATTTCGACAGCACCGGAAGGAGCGGGACGGAGTATCCACGCTTGTACAGACACCATCTACCGGTATGAACCGAGCGCTTTGAGTTCGCAGTGTTCTAGCCTCGGTCTTGTCTTCTGGCTGAATTCATTTCTCTAAATACTGGATGATTGGAGTCATCCAGGTCAACTCGGTCGCTTCATTAGCATGTATCTTCTGTGCATTAAGTGACGGGGCAGACAGCTGAGTGATGATGACATCCGCAATCGCGTCGGCCCCCGGGCTGGAGGCCAACCGAGCTAAGGCGTCTGCCTGCATGTTTTTGATTCGGGGAACATGCAAGACTTCTGCTTTGAAATGCGAAAGTTTTTTCCTAACTAAGTCCAAGTATCGTGCAATTTTTTGTTCTTTCGCTTCATACTCGCCATTGATCTGATGGACCACCAGCTGCGAATCACTGTGTACCAATAGTCGTTTTAAGCCCATTGACGCTGCCATTTCCAGTCTTGCCAAGAGCGCTTCGTACTCAGCTTCGTTGTTAGTCGCCGGGAATTGGAACCGCACGGCCGAGGAGTAGCACTTGAGTTTTGGATCGATTATCACGATCCCGCCCCCTGCTGGGCCTACGGTGGAAGAGCCATCGACGAAGAACTTCCATTCTTGATCTTCAACCACCTCTAGCTGGATGGAAGGTGTGAACTCGGCTACGAAGTCCGCCAATGCTTGTCCTTTGATTGTTGTGCGTGACTCGTATAGAATGTCGAACTAGCTAAGCTCGATAGCCCACTTAATCATCCGACTTGAAGTTTCTGGTCGGTGCAGAACTTGTTTCAGTGGGTAGTTGGTCAGTACCACAATCTTGTGCTCCAAAAAGTACGGACGGAGCTTTTGGGCTGAAATGATTAGCGAATATGCTAACTTCTCCATGGGTGGATACCCGACCTCAGCATCGTGCAGCACCTGGCTTGTGTAATAAATCGGGTGTTGGATGGAGTTATCCAATCTAATAAGTACCGAGCTGACAGTGTACTCGGAAACTGCGAGATACAAGTACAAGTCCTCTCCCTGGGTCGGTTTTTGTAGTACATGGATTGAGGCTAAGTGTTGTTTAAGTAATTTAAAAGTGGCCTGTGTTTGTTCGGTCCACTCAAAATTCTTATTTTTCTTTATAATTTCAAAGAAAGGTTTGCACTTGTCCGTGGACCGTGAAACGAACCGGTTCAGAGTGGCTAGTCGGCCTGTCAAGCTTTGTACTCTTTTGATGGAATTGGGGGGTTCAAGATCAATTATGGCCTTTATTTTATCTGGGTTGGCTTCGATTCCCCTTTGACTAACCATATAACCCAAAACTTTACCCGAACCGACCCCGAAGGTGCATTTTTTAGGGTTTAACATCATTTTGTACTCTCGCAAAATGGCAAACATTTTATTAAGATCATTAAGATGATCGGATATGTACAAAGACTTCACCAACATATTGTCCACATAAACTTCCATGGTACGACCTATCAACTCCTCGAACATTTTATTAACTAACCTTTGGTAGGTCGCCCAGGCGTTCTTCAACCCAAACGACATCATTTTGTAGCAGTACACGCCACGAGCAGAGAAAAATGACGTATTCTCCTTGTCATCCGGATGCATTCGTATTTTATTGTAGCCTGAGTATGCATCCATAAAACTCATAAGCTCATGTCTGGCAGTGGCATCTACCATATAATCGATGTTGGGCAAAGGATAGCTGTCCTTGGGGTACGCCTTGTTGAGGTTGGTGAAGTCCACACAAAGGCGCCATAAACCATTGCTCTTCTTCACTAATACAGGGTTGGCCACCCATCGAGGGTAAAGGGCTTCCCTGATGAACTGATTGTCGAGCAATTTATTGACCTCGGCCTCCAAGGCGACCTGTCGGGGCCGAGCTTGCGTCTTTTCTGAATTACCGGTCAGAATGTAAGGTCTATGTTGAGATGATGGCAAGCGTGTTTGGGATCGATTCCCGGCATGTCAGAATGTGTCCATGCAAAGATATCAAGGTTATTTCCAAGGAATTCGATCAATTCTGACCATAATGGCTCTTGGAGGTCGTGGCCAATACGTAATTGGCGTTCCACCTCCATCACTGGTTTTTCTCCATCCTCAACTATTGGTTCTTTTCCAGGTCGTCTACCGGGATTATTTTCTGAAACAATCACCTCCTCCCGCTCGGGCTCTCCTTTCTCCCCCGGGTCGTCTTTTACCGTCCCACTGGTTTCTCCCCATTCCACCACATTAATCTCCACAGGCCGGAGCTTGAGAGAGCACTCCCGCGACTCCTTCTGATTCCCTTTGTGGATGGCTTCTCCATCCGGGGTTGGAAACTTAACGCAAAAATGATATATTGAAACGGCTGCCTTTAAATGGTAAAGTAGCAGCCTTCCAATAATGGTGTTATACTCTGAATCCGCGTTGATAATTTTATACGTGGTGATGACAGTTCGCTTGTGCAATCCATGTCCCATCTGGATAGGCAGGTCAACCTCCCCGAGCGAGATGATCCTTCCTCCACCAAAACCCAAAATGCTGTCATTACATGGATGGATATAGCTGTCGTCCACGTTCAATCTCCTAAAAGCTTAGACGAATAACCGACGAATAGCTTCCCGAGTCAATTAGAATCATGTGGACCGGGATGCCTAGAATATGCATCGTGATGACCAGGGGGTCGGAATAAGGGTGGACCACCTGGTCGGCATCCATGTCCGAGAAGACAAAGCGATCCGTCGGTTGGCCTTCTCTAATCTCCGCCACTCGAACCTGTCTCTCCGTGTGGGCGGCTTGCCTGATATCTGCCTTTTTTTTCCGGTTCGAGCGGCTATCCTCGGCTACATTGGTGTTAATTCTATTAACACCGGACATCATCAAAATCTCCCTACCTTGATTCTCATTTGGCGGCAACGGTAGGTGAGCTGGATTTGTCAATCGCTCTGGATTTACACCTGGAGCGAGCGCTGGTGGTGGTGGTAACTCGTGGACGTACCTCTTTAGACCACCCCTTTGAATGATGTGCATTATTTCTCTGATGAGGTCTCGGCACTCATCCGTGTCATGGCCTATCGACTTTTGATAGGCGCAGTATCTTCGTGCATCCAATTTTGCGGGCTCCACCCTCAAAGGCAGAGCCGGTGGCAATAAATTAAGACATTGTATCTCGTTCCATATCGCTGAAGGAGTGTGGGTCAGAGCACTCTTTAGCGCGGCAACCTCGGCCCGTACATCCTGTCGCGCCTTATATCCAGTGGTCGGGTTCTCCGAAAAAGGCCTGAACCCCGAGCCCGACCCTGAAGCGGACTCTTTCTTTCCATCTTTCTTCACGTCCCTTGCCTTCTGCTTGGGAGATTGACTAGCCATGGCTTCTTCCGCACAGATATGATGCTCCGCGCGGATAAGAAACTCCTGGTATGAGATCGCCCCCGATTCATGGATAGAGTAATTAAACCATGTTTCGGGAGCGAGGCCGGCCATGGCCGCGATCAAAATAGTGTCATCCGAGACTGGCTCCATTTCCCGGACTTGTTTATTAAATCGAGCTATATAACTCTTTAAAGGCTCATCTTTCCCCTGCTTAATATTTACAAGGGAATCTTTCGGTGCAGCTCGGACTTTGGAAGTAAGAAAATGCGCCAGAACGTGGGGGCAGGTCGCCTAAGATCGGATGGACCCTTGCGGCAGGTCAAAACCAACGGTGGGCTCGGTCGCCCAGCGTTAACGGAAATACCCTGCATAGGATTGCGTCGCTTGGGCTGTAGAGCTCCATCCACGCCAAGTATTTGTGGATGTGTGTTGTTGGGTCGGTCTCTCCATTGTATAGACCGACTTGCGGGATTTTTAGCTTTGGTGGTAGAGGAGTTGATGAATCTTTGGGAGCAAAAGCGATATATATAAGAAGGCGGCTTGTTACTTGATGCGGCCTTTGCATCGGGCCTCTTCAGGACCGTCCTCCAACTTGTTTAATCGGCGACGAAGACGCAAGATTTCCGCCTCTTGTTCCTCCAGCGGGGTAGGCCCCTGGGTTTGGTTGGCCCTTCTCGACTCTCTTTCATCCAGAAACAGGAGCCTGGAGCTTATTGATCGGGTAGGGCGAAGAGGTCAACCTCACCGACCGCGGAGCTTATTGATTGACAGACTCGCCACGCGGTCGGGCGATCGAGCGACGCGTTGTTCATTACTAGAATCGGCCTCTTGGCCTTCACCTCGAGGAGGCGCAGGACTTGCGGATTTACATTAACATTTTGAGGGGTTAAGTGGGTGAGTATTCACAGGAGGTGGAGGTCAGACTTTGCGAGTTAGTAGCGTGTTTGGGAGTTGGTTCATTTGTTGGATAAAAGTGGGGTTTGCAATAACTTGGGCAAAAGGAAACAAGTCGTGCTCCCCGCTCGATCGGGGGCACGTTCTGGCCATTGGTAGTTTGGCCAGTTTGATTATTTAGAGGTGGATCTTCGGCTACACGAGCGTTTCGAGACAACTGACTCATTTTGTCCTTTTCAAGGGAATCAACACTAGATTTACCTGAGTTCATGTAGCTCGATTAACTGGAAGATAGGACTGGACCTAGACGGGCCCTCCTTCTAGCGCTAATTTATTGACGTGCGTTTTGGTCAATAAGCAAAAAATGTACAACAATGCAACACGTGGGAATGTAAATAAATTCAAGTTCAGGGCTAATTCTGCCTTTTTATATAAAGACCGAGCTAAAAGCTTCTGGTCGGTTTTCTTTTACAGCAGTGATTTTACAAGCGTTTTTCTCTAATATTTTTCTCTTGTCTTTTTCCTCATAAATGAGGCCTATTTATACCCATCTCATTAGTGGTTTTTAATAATCACTATTACACTTAACACTAAAATAATTTTAAAGGGACACATGTTCTCTGAGCATGCATGTTGGCCAAGTATTTGCTACTTGTTAACTCATCTTGATATTATGCTGACAAGTGGCAGCTTCTTGTGCTAATGGAGCACTAAGTTCGACTGGATGGTTATCTTTTAAATCTCCCGCCATAAATTTCCCGCCAGGATTGGGCTCGGGGGGCCGAGCTTAATCCGTGATGACATCATCAGATCGGCTGCTGACGTTACCGGCTCGGTTCGTGCTGACCTGTGGGTCCCACATGCACATGTAATGAATGGCCATGTGGACTAATTTGCTTCCAGCTCAACTCGGGTGTCATCAATTTTAGTGAACATGTAAAAATTACTAATAGTTTACAGGGATATAATAAATATGCAAGTGAATTTAAGCATCCAGATCCGAAGCTGTTCCAAATTCGCTTTTGCCTCGCGCGCGGAATTGATTCCTTTAAAAAAAAAAAGACTAGAAATTCTCCATTTTTTTATGTTTAATTTTAAATTTAACGGGGAAAAAAAAAGTCGTGTGAATGATTATCTTGGTTGGAGTGTTGGAGATGGATGCCAGCAATTTTTTGGTCGTACTCAATTAATGAGTGTAGGTGAGGGCCTGAGGGGCCTCTTCTTTGTTTGTCCATTTACTAACTTTCTTTTCCATGATTGTTTTAATAATAATAAATAAATGAGAGGAGATACAATATTTTTAGAATTTATACTCGATATATAATATATCAACTTGTCTATTTAAATTTTTTGTTTACCTTCTTTGCTTTTTTTTTTATTTGATAACTAAGAACAATTACGCCAAAATTGGAGAGGTTATGGTGGGCATAAATTAGCCAGGTTGTATCATCTATTATCTAACTTTTATGGTGGGGGGCCTAGCCCTAAAATTATTATCTTATTAATTCTAATAATACAAGTATCAAGGTCCCACCATTTTCTACATGGCAAGATTATCACAACTGGAACTTTGGATGCTCAAAGTTGTCTTAATATTTTTTGTGTTTCAATTGAAACTGATATCTCGGATTGAATTTGGATCTGAATAGTCAAGATTTGATATGAACTCGACATGTTCATCACTAAAATCCCAAAATGTATTTGCTTTTGTCCAAAGTTGCCTACAATTGTTTTTTTGATGTGTAAAACTATGACAATAGCAGACATTTATAATCTCCCCTGGAAAAAAATAGTAGACATTTATCGTCACGTTATGCGTAAAATCCAATAATTACTCTAAAAACTTGTTTCTTAGAAATTTACACAATAAGAAAGTCATTTGAGATTCAACTTTTACAATTTCCTCCTCTTTAGACATAAATGTTCCTTCACATGGACATATTAAGCAACTTACGAATTATGACCTTTGTTCTAATAAGTTTTAAGTGCTAGTCAACGGTAAAATGAGGCCTAGTGTCTATAAATGTTAAATGGGTTGATCCTAATGGGTTTGGACCATTCTAGCGATCTTCGGATTAAACGGTCTTCAGACTAAACATATCAGTATTAAATGGGTCAACAATATTGCAAATAACGGACTTTGGGTTAAACGAGCCACTATTGAGCTATAAGTCTAAAAAATTAAAAAATAGATATTTTAATATAAAATTTTAAATTGTAACATATATCACATTTAAGTTTAATATTTTAAGTTAAAGTATTCATCATAAAAACATTCATGCATAATTTTTAATTATATTGCGTTAACAAAATTATAAAAATAAATAGTTTATGGTCTAAATTTTAAAAATAAAACTATAATAATAAAAGCTAGCATTGTATACCCATATAAAATGGAAAAATTTAATACTTTTTAAGAAATTACTCATATGGCTTTAAGTCAAATATTTTCAAAATTGTACTTTTTAAATCTAAAATTTTAAGCTTGAGCATATATAAGATTTAAGTTTAACATTTAAAGTTAATCTATTCAATATAAAAAAATCATGCATAGTTTATAATTACATTGCATTAACAAAACTAGTGTTTTACCCATGCGATACACGTATGTATATCTATGAAGCCCCGTTTTTTACTGTGACGTGTGCATTTTCCTAATAATTCTACGCATTATATCTCTTGAATTATAATAATATTGGTATATCATCAAACAATATACATGAAATATTATTTAATATTTTTTATTGATGAAGTCAAAAAAGAAAAAAGTATCATACTTCATAATTATAAATAATACATTCGGGGCTGTGTATTTGTGTTCCATCTTCGAAAAGTGATTTTTCATAGAATCGCACAGGCGCACCTGCATCGTCTATTTCATTTTAGTCGTGTCTAGATTTTTAATAAGTGTGAAATTGGTGTCACACTTTTTTTCATGGTTATAGTAATAAATTCGGATGGAAATTTGTTTTTCAAAGTCGTTTGTATGTGTAAATTGGTGGCAAAGCTTTTTGCAAAAGCTCATTGTAAAATAAATGAAAAGTTAATACATGTATGTAAGATAATAGAAGAACTAAGTACAATAATTAATGAAATAGTAGTCAACAAATATAGCTTTGATAATATTATTATTTTTATTAGATTTATTTTTTTAGAGATATTTTTTATTTTTGCCGATTTTACCATGTATTTATTTATTCATGTTATTAATTTTATTTTTGAAATTAGTTGTGGAGATTTGTATTGTACTATTTGGATTTTCTATTTATTATGTTCTATTCGAGTTCTTATATTTGGTATTTTACAGGATGGACGATGCACGAATTGTATTTGTACAAACATAATTTTTAGTGATTGCAATTTTTTCAGAATTTTAATAAATAATTAAAATAGAAATTTAATTAATTTAATTATAAATCATACAGTTAAAAAATATAAAAATAAATTATTATATTAAAAATTCTCTTTAAGGACAATAAATTTGGATGATAATAAATTTTGTGAATGTGAATTGTATCTATTTATTGAACATGTTTATCTATAAGAAAGTAACAATTTGAAAAAAAAATACAATTTTCCAATGCTAAATATTAATGTATTATATTTTCAATACAATCAACAAATAAAGTCATTTTAAATTCTAACATTTTTTAGGGTTTAAAAAGTTAAACAATTGTTAGAATTATTAAAGGAATTAAACAAAAATCTTGTTTCATATTTAGAAACATAATTTTAGGGGAAATGAAATATTTTGAAAAATAAAAATTATTCTATTTTTATATATGTACAGATATCTAAAAAATATCAAACAAACAACTTCATATCTAATAGTCAAAATGTACAACTTTAAAAGTTGAACATCAAAACACAGTGGTAAATATTAAAAAAATCTATTGACATGAAAAGTATGTTAATAAATATAAGAAATAATTTTCTATATATATTATTATGAATATAATTTCATATTAAATAAAAATTTTGTTTCTTCTTACATGAATATATATAATTATAATGTTGTGTATGGTATATATAATATATATAAATAATATTTGGATACATATTTTGAGATACTTTCTTCAATTAAAATAAATATTTTTTGATTGAATTTAATCACCTTAAATACAATTCTATATAATTATGAAGAAATGAGATATGCTCAAATATAGAATAAACATGTATTATAGATAGTCAAAATACATGAATATACAAATTGATGTCCTAGTAGTTCAAATGCATAATTTTTAAAGCTTTTTATAAAATAATGAGTAAATGTATCATATATTTTCTTTTATTTATTATGTTTATTTTTTTTATTTTATATATGCAATATAGGTGTCAAACTGAAGACTGTAAAAAGATGATTAATTGGATATATTATATGTCAAAAACGGATATAAAACGGAAAAAATTATTAAAGTTTAAAAAAAGACAAATATAATAATTAATGCAGTACACACGGATTTGGTAAGCGTATATAACTCTATCTTTTATATAACTTTAAAAAGTGATTTATTTAAAGAAGTTGACCACCAAATATAATAAAATTTCATTTTATTAGTTAAATCTGAAAAAAAATTAATATTTTTAGAAACTAAAAATGGGCGGGAAAAGTAAGAGTTACTATTTTAAGAATAATCTATTATATATATATATATATATAGGGTTTGGGTTTGGTGAGTCCACATAAATTATGTGAGTATGTGAGACCAAATCTGGAGCGTTGATTTAATTTTTAAATGATCTAGATTAAACAGATTTTTATCATTTTATAATGGTTAATTATTGGAGAAAAGGACATTTTGGTAAATACAACTTATATCAATTATTAGGGGGAAGTTATTTTTGGTAGTGGCTTTTCACATTGCTATAATTTAGGGAACGGTTTTTACAAGTCTTCTCTTTCAAATCTTTTCTCTTGATTTTTCTCTTCCAAATCTTTTCTCTCCCAAATCCTTTACACGTCTCCATCTTTCTAAAAAAAAACCCATTATCGTGAAAGCTCCAATCTCCATAGCTATTGTGAAAAATCCCACCAGAAGAGCATCTCCATCGATATGTGTTAAAGATTTCTCAACATCGTTGTGAAAGAGAGAGAAAAATGGAAGGAGGAAAACAATCAGGTTCTTCATTTGCTTTTGATCTCTTTGGGGCTAAGGATTCTTCGACAACTGGTTCGTCTTCTGGGGTTTTTGGCTCGATTTTTGCGCCTCCAGCTGAGGTATTAAAGGCGGTGCTTTTCTTTTTTCTTTTTTGAAAATTATTTTGCTATTTGGTTTGAATTTTTGTTTCATTAGATCATTGGTCGCCTGCATTCTCGTAGTTTTAATGATGGTTTGTAGTTGCGATATGTGTTAGGGGCGTATGATAGCATGAAATTTGTTTTAATGGCTTCTTGCGTTGAGGAAGGGCTTGATTAAATAGATCATGTTTTTTGTTCAACTATGTGCAAATGCTTATTGATTTTCGTAATAATGCTTATCTATGTTCTTCTAAATGCATAATTAGGATATGTTGTGGTTTTTTTGTTATTTTTTATTTACTGATTTTATTAGTTGAAAAAATAAAGTTAGCAGATAGGGAGATTAACGAGGCTTTCAACTGCTTATTGTTGTTGATATTATGCTTATGTATGTTTTGTATTATGCTTGTTTATGTTTTATATTATGCTCTCAAATTAGGGAGTAATTAGTATTGCCATATTTTTTTCTAAGGCTGGGGGGATTGCTTATTGATGTTTTCAACTGCTTATTGTTGTTGATAATTATGCTTATCTATAGTTTGTTATATGCTTATACATATCTTATATTATGCATATGTTTGGTTGATTTTTATGCTTATAAATATTTTATTTGCTTATAAATGCTTTATATAAATGACTAGTGTCTTTTTTTTGGATAGATTTTATGTTGGAAATGGCAAAAGATGTAATGAACGAGCAGAGGAAGTCGGTTTTGGGAAGGGCGAAGGAGTTTGCCAAATCGAGTTAGGATCACAACGAAACGTTGTTGTTTCATACTTTTGATCAAAATATTGAATATTGTAGTATTTTATAGCTATTTTAAATATAGTTGGTTTGGACGTACATGCGTAGTTGATATAGGAATATTTTCTAGTTAGTGTCGTATTTATTTTCATGGTTTTTAGATACTGTAAGCATAATTCAATTGCTTTGTAACCAGAATTCAGTTGCCTTCTAAGCAAGATTCAATTCATTTGTAAGCAGAATTCAATTGCTTTGTAAGCAATTATTTTCATGGTTTGATGGTATTGTAAGCATAATTCAATCACTTTCTAAGCACCATAACATCCTTTCACAAGAAATACTTTACGCACAAATAAGCAATTGAACACATGGGACTAGGGGTGGCAAATCGTGTTATCGTGTCGTGTTTCGTGTCGACACGATAACGACACGATAAGGGCAAACACGAACACAACACGATAAAGATCTGCTCCGACACGACACGAACACGAAAATTTTCGTGTCGACACGACACGCCACGATAGTGACACGATAAGTAAAAAATAAAAAGAAAATGATTTATATGTTAATACACGATAGCAAATTACACGATATTACACGACAATACACGTTACAAACATACAAAATATCAGGTTATCGTGTCACTAACAGGTAAACGTGTCATTATCGTGTTCATGTCGTATTATTATCATGTTACTAACAGGTAATCGTGTCATTATCGTGTCCTTATCGTGTTCGTGTCATGTCCTTATCGTGTCACTGCCGTGTTCGTGTCATTATCGTGTAAACACGACAAAAACACGAACACGACACGAAATTTTCGTGTTCTTATCGTATCGACACGATAATGACGCGAACACGATAAGGCTAAACACTAACCCGCTATTATCGTATCGTTTTCGTGTCGTGCTATCGTGTCGTGTCAAAAATTGTCATCCCTATATGGGACTGTAGTAACCAAATTTTGCAAGAATGTTGAATTATTTGCTCGAAAAATACTACATCAGTCACAAATAAGTTGAGTACATAGTAGTAATAACCATTACAATAACCACACATATGCAATTTGTAATATGTGAATAAGCAGTGCTAAACAAATAAATAAGCAGTCACAACATATTCTCGAACACATACTTTTTTTATTTATTAAGAATCATTTTTAAAATGGTATTCCGTTGTCAATATTATCAAAATTCATTCCTTCTTCTGGAGTTATATTTTCGTCACATTCTGGTATCCAGTTCGGAGATGAATTCGATGTTATTTCAATCCAGCTGTTGTGGCACATGTGCAATCTCAATTGATTCAAACAAAATAAATAATTAAGCAATATTTAGAATATACATAAGCGTATAGTTATGCACATGTAATCAAACCTCTAGCCATAGCTAAGCAAAGTACTGAATTATAACAAATGGGGACGTAATAAAAAATTTGAATATATACAAACAAGTATTTGTGCATACATAAGCAACATTTTAGTATCACCCAAGCAAATTTCTGGGTGAAAAATCATTAACGATTAAATGAATAAGAGTCCATATAAGTATAAATATTTAATTTTTTGCATAACATGATAGTTCTTCTCAAACAAACTATTATTAATGTGAGAGTTTAAAACACAGTAAAAAATAAGCAACATTTTGCATACGTGTGAGCAAGTATTTAAGCACATATAAGCAACATTCAGACCGTATCAAGCAATTTTTTTAAAAAAAAATGGGAATGGCGAAATTTCATGGGATTTTCTAGATTTGCACATGGTGTTAAGGAAACATATCATCAAATTTGTTTGGAAATCAACTACATGGTGTGGGTTGAATGAAAGATGCAACCAATTGTGGATACTCCCCTATTTTCATGAGATTTATTAGATTTAGCCAACCTCCCTATTTTTTATGTGGACTAATTTGCCCCCATTTTGACTTTACCATTTATTTTATTAGCATTAACTAATTTTTGACCCGTGCGATGCACGGGATGTAATGCGTTGGGTTATATAAAATAAATACATATACTATAAAACAATATAATGCATATATGAAAAAAAAACCATGTTATATCACCACAAAAAAATTACAAATTTTGGAATACTTCTTTGTACACTACATTATTTGTCTGTTTGTCGTTCGATGTATCCATATTATTATGGCTTGATCGAGCGTTCATATTTGTCTCGACGGGATCATCTATAGTGAGATCAATTATCATTTTAAAGTTAGGAATCTTCTTCAAAAATCTCACTGATGCACGACAAAAGTTGTTTGGATTCTGAGTGTTGGCTGTCGGGGGAATATATTGTTAGAAACATTATATAGTATTTCATAAAGAAAATAAAATAAAACATTAAGTATATAACAATTTTATTTATAACAACAAAACGTTAAGTATACCATTTGTAATGTTACAAATGCTGGATTTTGAATAGGAATAAACAATTTCGCTAGGCGTATCTTGAGAAGCAACTCTTTTAGGTAGCTTCTGAGGTAGTGTCATGTTTTCTGTAGAAAAATAAATATAAAAAATTGAAATAAATTAAATGAATTATGATTTAAATTCAATAATGTTATTAACTAAATAAAAAAAAAGTTAAATATACCTTGTGTGAAGCCATTATGCAGGGAGCTCGAAAAAGGATAAGTTTTATTTCTCGATGAAACCTGAGAAATAATGGTTGAAGATGGATTTGCAATGCTATTACCATTTGTGATGTCACTAAGCGGGGATCTTGATATTGTGCCAGCATTTTTGCTCGACGAAATATCAGAAATAACTCTCGTAGGTAGCCTTAAAGGCATATTTCCTTATATTCTCATATTTTCTGTCAAAGAGTTGAAACAGATTAGAATAATAATATTAAACAAATACCTTAATAAATAATTTTATTATATAGATATTACAACAAATGTTATTATACTTAAACATCCATTTTAATATTAAACATTAAAAAAATTATACATAACACGTTAAAAAAATTAATTTTTATATTATTATTATATATATATAGTGTATAGATTTAATTATTATATAATATTTTCTAGTAAAATTATAAGAATAATTTAAAACTAAAACTCATATACTTAATTTAAATTAAATTGGAAAAACAAAAAATCAAAAGCCCCATTATAAAATATGCAACCTAAAATAAAAAGGCAAACTAAATACTCATTTTCAAGCCCATGCGGATACCGAAAAGTGAGCCCCACATTAGCCCCACCCACAGAACCCAAACAAAAAGCCCATCAGTCCCCCACTCAAACCTATCTTGCTGCATGACACACACGTGTCTCAATGGGCGTGGGGATTGTGACAAGTGTACGGCACGGATTAAGCTTCAGCTAAGACTAAAGATCAGATATCATTTTGTTTTCTTCTAGGGTTTTCATTTGGGTCTTGTTTCTTCCGCCTCCCACACCCCATTCATCAACATTTCTCTCTTTTGTTTTACGGAACAATTATACATCTTATTCTTGGTTCGATTTTTATTGTATCGTCCACAAGAATCTGATATGGTCAGCGAATGAGAAATGAAGGAATTTTTTCCTTCAAAACAGAAAATGAAATCTATTTTTCAGAAATTAGTATTTTTTTTAATCTGACAAAATCGAATCGATTGTATCCAAATTTTTTTCTGAGTATCTTTACTTTGTAATCTATTTTATTTTGTTTTGCTCAGTCATTATTTTGTTCAGTCATTATTTTTTATATTCAATTCGATTTCAGTTGTAAAACTTTACCAAAAAATATTTAGAAATCGCTTTTCTTAGATCTGTGTGAAGTAATCTGTGTTAAATGTAAAAATATTATTTTGAAAAAAAGCCACATAATCATATTTTGTTAGATCTGCATAATGATTTAGATATCCGCACATTTTCTATTTTTTTCGTTTTCGTATTAGTTTTTACTTTATTTGAGTAAAATTGTGTAGAATATGTAAGTCCAAGTGGCTACAATAATCTAGAGGGGGGTGAATAGATTATGCCGATTTTTTACAAATCACCCTCTTTTTCGAAACAACGAGAATGTAAATGCGGAAAATAAACAACACTCGTTGATTTAAAGAGGTTCAACCCACCTAGGGCCTAATCCTCTACCACCCCAGTATCTCCGGGATGGATTTTAAAAAGAAAAAAAGATTTTTATTAATTTACCAAAAATTAATACAACACCTTGAGGATTACCACAACCCTCTTTCACCACCTTGAGGATTACCACAACCCTCTTACAACACCTTTGAAGATTACCACAACCTTCAAACACCTATCACCTAGATCACCCAAGTGTATTCTTACCACAAGAATACTCACAAGGATGTCTTATGTTGAATGATGACCAAAAAATCAAGATTACAACTCAATAAAGATTGATACAATATGAGTACAAGTGTAATCAAGAATTGAAAGCCTAGACCTCAAATAAGTGCAAGTGAAAGTACTTAGGCTAATACAACAAGATATATGAAAGTGTTTGCTCAATTGCTCTTTGCTTGTATTTTGTGTGTTGTTTTTTGTTGCTTGAATGAAGCCTCTATTTATAGGAGAGGACTTGGCTTTCATTTCCAGACATTGGCTCCTCCTTGGGGAGTGATTTGCTGCAAAAGAAACCATTTAAAATGATCAATATAGTTGTTAGAAATCAATCCCACAAAATAGGGAAAAGTTGTCTAAAAACGCAAGCGGATAGTTTTTGATAAACATGGGGTTCGACCGGTCGCCTTGAGAGATAAGATTGAAATTGAATTCAGCGAATTTTTACACAGGGGACCGGTCGAAGGGGAGTGCGGCCGCCGCCGCTTAGCTGTGACCGGTTGCCCTTGCGATTTTACGAAACAGAGAAGTGCGGAACAAAAATCCAACTTGCGGTACATGTCGCCCGCCGATCAACCGGTCGACCAACCGTCGCCCACCTCGGTCCGTGCCGGCCGCCCGCCTGCTTTTTCTTACGTCCCATTTTTGTTTCTCGACTCAACTCAGTGCGGGTTGCCCTATAGGGCGACCGGTCGAACTGAAACAAATGTGTTGTCCAATATTTTATTGAAAATAAACTTCAAGAAATACTCCGAAAAATAGTAAAAACATTTTAAGTTGATCGGAAGTATTTAGACAACATTTAGGGACATAGTTTTGGTTTAAAAACATATTTGAACAAAATCGAACATAATCATCAAAATCATGATAAAAACATTTATCTAACAAACTCCCCCTTTTTGATGATTACAAACCAAAACAATTTTCTTGAGGACGATTTTAAAAACCAAATAAAATTTACGGTTTTACGAGTTTACGAGTAAACTATCCGTTAGAAGTATTTCATATGAAGCTCCCCCTATTTATGAGCATATCAACAAACAATTATTATAAGTAAGAAGCACAAGCTATAACAAGCTTATATAGAATGCATCATGAGCTAAGGAGCTCCCCCTATCACAAAGCTTATAAACAATTTCATCTGAGTCCAAAATTCAAGCCATGGACTAGGTATTAGAGTCCACAATACTTATTGCGAGCTTTTATTAGCTTTTCTTGAGCTAATGAGCTAACGAGCTTTTATTAGCTTTTCTTGAGCTAATGAGCTAATATCCTGTTTCCCCCCCTTTGGAATCATCAAAAAGAACGTTAGAATGGTGAAAACACCATACAATAATATCAAAGTGCGCCAAAGGGACGGTTTATTAACCGTTGAGCAATTAAAGCATAATAATCCAAGGAAAATGGGAGAAATGTAATATGAAGAGTTCATACGCTTGTTTTGTTTGGCAAAACATGATCTCAATAAGTATAGAAAACTTTTGAAAGCAAGAGAATCATGTATAAGTTGAAATTTTCATTGCGACATATCATCGAACACTTTGTGTGCGTTAAAAATAGAAGAGGTTGTATATAACCTTTGTAAATGGTTCAAGCCAAAAAATTTCAACATCAATTCAAGTCACTCATCAAACATAACAACACAACAACCAAGCTCATCATGATCATACGAAAATTACATCAAAAATTTTCAAGAAACTCGAAAACTCAAGGGTTCCACCCAATTGAGTAAAAGAAGCGAAATTCTTACCATTTGACCAGAAAAAGAGTGAGCCATAATGATGATGATCATGCTATATAATGTCCATGTTGTGTAAGAGATGCATGAAATCCATTTTTGAATGAAATTTGAGTGAATTTGGCAAAGGGACGAAAAATGGCCAAAAATTTGTTAAAATGAAGAATCTTTCAAGACGAGAACGTTTAAAAGCTAAAATATAGCGAGGTTGAGGGGACGGTCGAGGTTGAGGGCGACGGTTGCCCTCAACTCCTTGACCCATTTGTTTTGTCGATTTTTCCAAAATCCGAATTTTCAACCAAAAATCCGATTTTTCGCCCCTCGATTTTAAAAACGTGCAAAATGCAAACGTAAGTTTCATTCAATATGCATTATGCCTAACCGAGCTCGTATTGAAGAAAAAGTCTCGGAAGATAGCGGTTTTGTGAAAATATCCGCTAATTGATCTTGAGATGGTACAAAGGATATCTCAATTTTACGTTTTGAAACACAATCCCTTAGAAAATGATGTCGAATCTCAATATGTTTAGTACGGTTATGATGAACCGGGTTTTGAGCAATATTTATAGCGGATATATTATCACAAAAGATAGGTACATTTTCAAAAGAGCATTTGTAATCCGCTAAGGTTTGTTTCATCCAAAGAAGTTGAGTACAACAAAATGCGGCGGAAATATATTCGGCTTCGGCCGTTGAAAGAGAAACACAGTTTTACTTCTTTGAAAACCAAGAAACTAGGCAATCGCCTAAAAATTGACATGATCCGGAAGTACTTTTCCGATCATAAATATTTCCCGCATAGTCCGAATCACTATAACCTTTAAGAGAAAAATTTTTATTCTTTGGATAAAATAAACCATATTGAATGGTGCCTTTCAAATATCGAAAAATCCTTTTAACGACACTCATGTGAGATTCTTTGAGATTACTTTGAAAACGAGCACATAGGCATACGGCATGAAGAATGTCCGGTCTACTAGCGGTTAAATAAAGTAAACTACCAATCATACCTCGATACTTTGATTCATCCACGGACTTGCCTTTCTCATCTTTGTCAATTTTGACATTTGTTGCCATAGGAGTAGAGACGGTTCTTCCTTCTTCAATGCCGAACTTTTTCAAAAGTTCTTTTGTATACTTTGATTGCGAAATATAAATACCTTCTTGACATTGCTTAATTTGAAGTCCAAGAAAGAAGTTAAGCTCCCCCATCATACTCATCTCGAATTCTCCTTGCATTAACTTAGAAAATTTCTTGCACAAAGAATCATTAGTAGCACCAAAGATAATATCATCAACATATATTTACACAAGTAAACAATCTTGCCCTTTTTCAAAAACAAATAGAGTTGTATCAACTTTACCTCTTATAAAACCATTTTGTAAAAGAAAAGAACTAAGTCTATCATACCATGCACGGGGTGCTTGTTTTAAACCATACAATGCCTTTTTAAGTTTATAAACATCATTAGGCCTAGAAAAATTTTCAAACCCCGGAGGTTGTTTTACATAGACTTCTTCTTGAATAATATCATTTAAGAAGGCGGATTTAACATCCATTTGGTAAAGTTTGAAATTTTTAAAGCAAGAATAGGCAAGCAAAATACGAATAGCTTCTAAACGTGCTACGGGTGCAAAAGTTTCATCATAGTCAATACCTTCTTCTTGACAATACCCTTGAGCTACTAACCTTGCCTTATTTCGAACAATGTTGCCTTGATCATCAAGTTTGTTAGGAAAACCCATTTTGTGCCAATAATGGTTTGAGAAGGAGGACAAGGTACCAATTCCCATACATCATTTCTTTCAAATTGATTCAACTCCTCTTGCATCTCTAGAAACCAATCCTCATCCTCAATAGCTTCTTTAGCATTTTTAGGCTCTTTTTGAGAAATAAGAGCTTTCTCGGCAAATTTTCTCCGAGTCATCACTTTGTCAAGGGGATCACCAATAATAAGATCTTTTGGGTGATTTCCCTTAAATTTCAATGCAACGGGAAGATCCGAGATATCACCTCTATCTTCTTGAGGACCATTTGAAGTGGACGGTTGATCACTTGATGTAGACGGTTGATCATCAATTTGAACAATTTGTTCAATAATATCCTTCATCATCACTTTCATCATTAGGAATTCTTTCAACTCCCGAAGCTTCATTGAATTTAACATGGATGGATTCTTCAACAACTCCACTAGTCTTATTGTAAACCCGATATGCTTTGCTTTTTGTTGAATATCCCATAAATATCCCTTCATCGGCCTTAGGATCAAGTTTGTCCAATTGATCCTTGGTATTCAAAATAAAGCATTTACAACCAAATATCTTGAAATAACTAATATTTGGAGTTCTACCTTTCCAAAGCTCATATGGAGTTTTATTCATTTTAGGACGAATATAAACTCGATTAATGACATAGCAAGCGGTACTTACGCTTCGGCCCAAAAATACTTTGGAAGTGAAAATTCATTGAGCATGGACCGACTCATTTCTTGTAATGTCCGATTTTTCCGTTCGGCTACTCCATTTTGTTGAGGTGTCCTTGGAGCCGAGAAATTATGAGCATATCCTTTTGTTTCACAAAATACTCTAAATTCACCGTCAAATTCTCCACCTCGATCGCTTGAATAGACTTGATAGTATCTTCTTTTTCATTCTCAATAAGTCTACACAACTTAACAAACTCATTAACGGCATCGTTTTTATTGGTAAGAAAAAGAGCCCAAGTATATCTCGAAAAATCATCGACTATAACAAAAGTGTAATGTTTTCCACTTAGACTAGCCGTACCAATGTCCCCCGTACAAATCAAGGTGAAGCATTTGTAGAGGTTTGGTTGTGGAAATTTCATTTTGGGCTTAAAACTACTTTTAACTAATTTGTTCTTTTGACAAGTGTAACATAAGCCAAGATTTTCAAAATTCAATTTGGGTAGTCCTTTCACATGTTGGTTTTTGTAAATATTTTTCAAATTCTTGTATCCAACATGTCCAAGTCGCCTATGCCATAAACTAGTTAAATCATTATTGGCGACTAAACAAGAAACATTTTGACTAACCAAATCACTTGTACAAATTTTGTAAAGATTGCCTTTTCTATTTGCTTCACAAATAATTTCACCATTTTTAAGTATAAGGCATTTTTCTTTATTAAAGGAAACATCATATTTTGAATCACAAAGTTGGCTAACACTTATCAAATTAAACTTAAGCCCTTCAACTAATAGAACATTACTAAGAGAGAAAGAAGAGTTACCAATTTCTCCATTTCCAAGAATTTTTCCTTTGCCATTGCCGAACATGACTATACCCTCTTCTTGGAGTTTGATGTTGGTAAAAAGTTCTCTCCTCCCGGTCATATGGCATGAACATCCGCTGTCCACGAGCCATTTTGAATCTTCCATTGTGGTTATAGCCCCTATTACCTACAAAAGAATTTCTTTTAGGTACCCTATAATTTTGGGGTCCATGGGGGTTAGTCTTGAGACTTTTGGGTCTTCAAACATGTCTTGAGCTATTTCTCAATTTGCAATTATTAGCATAATGTCCAACTTTGCCACAATAAAAACAAGTAGGAGTATTATAATTATTAGCACGTACAAAAGTCGGACTTTGGTTATTTTTCTTAAAAACACTTTGAAATGGCTTATAACCAAGTCCCGATTTGGAATGCTCACTTCTTTGTGCATCTAAAATTTTTGTAACTTTATCCGTACTTATGTTGAAACGGTGCATATCATTTTTCAAACATTCAATATTTTTTGTGAGCAATTCCTTTTAGGTTTCAAGAGAATGAATTCTAGTAAGAGTAAGAGCATGAGCTTTGTCTAGAGATTCATAAGAGGTAAATAATTTTTCTTTTTCAACTTTAATCTCCTTATGCTCCTTTTTCAAGTTTTTGTATTTAACGATTAAATTTTGAAACTCAATTTGCAATTCATCAAAATCACATTGCAAGTCATCAACTATGGAGGAAGTAGAAGAGTTTGAGTGTACCTCATTGTTTTCATCGTCTATAGCCATGAGACCGTGTTCGGTTTCTCCTTCCTCATCGGTTGTTTGAGTAATTCATCCCAAGTTTTGACTTCCGCATTTAGAGCCTTCTTTTTTTGTGAAAGGCTTCCTTTTCTTTGCTCCTCTTCATCGAGCTTGGGCAATCGACAATGAAGTGCCGGGTTTTTCGCATTTAAAGCAAGCATTATCTCTTGGTTTTCTTGCTTTATTTTTATTTACAAATTTTGCAAATTTTCGAACAAGTGCGGCCGTCTCCTCATCATCATCATCATCATTATCATAGTATGCATTATTGGAAGAAGAAGCAAGACCTTTAGAAATAATTTGCATACCGATTGATTTGTGGATGGTTTGGAATTTTTCCTCTCCTTGAGATAGACTTCATAGATGAGTAGATTTCCAATAAGTTCATCAAACTTGAGTGTCTCAAGATTTTGTGCCTCCGTGATTGCCGTTACTTTTTCGGACCATGACCGGGAAGTGCATTCAATACCTTGGTCACCTTGTCTTCTTCGGAGATGACCTTGCCGAGGGCCACAAGAGGATTGACAATATTGTCAAGCCTTTCCACCATCTTGGAGATGCTTTCGCCATCATACATGTTAAAGTTTTGAAGTCTTTAACAAGCATGGTCTTTCTTGCTTGCTTGACTTTCTTAGTCCCTTCATAGATTGTCTCCAATTTTTCCCAAACCTCATGTGCCGACCTTATGCCTCTTATGCGATTGTACTCGGTGGCGGTAAAGAGAACAATGTAAAATATTTAAGGCCTTACCGTTTAGAGAGAAAGCCTTTTTGTCGTTTTCATCAAACTCCTTGAAAGGTTTAGGAGCCAAAGTGCCATCCTCCGATTTCTTTGTTGGTTGATCAACTCCTTCAATGACCACATTCCAAATGTCGAACCCGCACCCTTGTAGGAAGCACTCCATACGGTCTTTCCAAAATGCGTAGTTGTTGGCGTCGAATAGTGGTGGCTTATTGGTGGGCGCCGGTGGTGAGATGAGCATCATTTGTAGCCATGGATCTTTCCTCTTTACTCGGAACGAGCTAGCCAAAGAGTTTGGCTCTGATACGACTTGTAAGTCCAAGTGGCTACAATAATCTAGAGGAGGGGTGAATAGATTATGCCGATTTTTTACAAATCACCCTCTTTTTCGAAACAACGAGAATGTAAATGCGGAAAATAAACAACACTCGTTGATTTAAAGAGGTTCAACCCACCTAGGGCCTAATCCTCTACCACCCCAGTATCTCCGGGATGGATTTTAAAAAGAAAAAACGATTTTTATTAATTTACCAAAAATTAATACAACACCTTGAGGATTACCACAACCCTCTTTCACCACCTTGAGGATTACCACAACCCTCTTACAACACCTTTGAAGATTACCACAACCTTCAAACACCTATCACCTAGATCACCCAAGTGTATTCTTACCACAAGAATACTCACAAGGATGTCTTATGTTGAATGATGACCAAAAATCAAGATTACAACTCAATAAAGATTGATACAATATGAGTACAAGTGTAATCAAGAATTGAAAGCCTAGACCTCAAATAAGTGCAAGTGAAAGTACTTAGGCTAATACAACAAGATATATGAAAGTGTTTGCTCAATTGCTCTTTGCTTGTATTTTGTGTGTTGTTTTTTGTTGCTTGAATGAAGCCTCTATTTATAGGAGAGGACTTGGCTTTCATTTCCGGACATTGGCTCCTCCTTCGGGGAGTGATTTGCTGCAAAAGAAACCATTTAAAATGATCAATATAATCTGTTAGAAATCAATCCCACAAAATAGGGAAAAGTTATGCAAAACGCAACGGATAGTTCTTTGATAAACATGGGGTTCGACCGGTCGCGCAGAGATAAGATTGAAATTGAATTCTGCGAATTTTTACACGGGGGACGGTCGAAGGGGAGTGCGACCGTCGCTTCTTAGCTATGACCGGTTGCCCTTGACGATTTTACGAAACAGAGAAGTCGGAACAAAAATCCAACTTGCAGTGGTGCTGTGCGGTCGTCGGGTCCGGCCGACCGAACCGGTCGCCCACCAGTCGGCCGTCGCCCGCTGCCTATTTTTCTTACGTCCCATTTTCTGTTTCTCGACTCAACTCAGTGCGGGTTGCCTATAGGGCGACCGGTCGAGCTGAAACAAATGTGTTGTCAATGTTTTATTGAAAATAAACTTCAAGAAATACTCGAAAAATAGTAAAAACATTTTAAGTTGATCGGAAGTATTTAGACAACATTTAGGGACATAGTTTTGGTTTAAAAACATATTTGAACAAAATCGAACATAATCATCAAAATCATGATAAAAACATTTATCTAACAGAATATGTTATCAGCAATCGTTTTCTTAGATCAGTTTGAAGTATTCTCATAAAAATATAAAAATTTTATTTCGAAAAAAAGCCATATAATCATATTTTTTTAGATCTTTATAAGGTTGAAGATATCGTCCACTTTTTCTAATTTTTTTTGTTTTCTTATTAGTTCTTTTTTAGTAAAATTATTCGGATATGTTATCGCAATAGTTTTCTTTTTTTAGTAAAATTTTTTATTCGGATATGTTATCGGCAATAGTTTTCTTAGCAAAAATCGGCTGGCGCCGTGAAGCCAAAAAATCGGAAAAAATATAAAATTTTGATTTCCAAAATACAAAAAAAAGAAAAATCGCTTTTTTTATATCAGGTAAGGCGTTAGCGAACATATCAGGCCATTTTCTATTTTTTTTCGCAACCTTTACTTATTATTTTATTTTTTTCGTTTACTTATTATTTTATTTTTTTGGTAAAATTGTGTCTTACTGAAACCTCTCTATGTGAAGTATGCTATATTTTAATATAAAATTATGATTTTGAAAAAAACCATACATCAATTTTTTTTTGGATCCGAATGACGATGATATCAACATATTTTCTATTTTTTATTCGTTTTTATATTATATTGTTTTTTTGTAAAATTGTGTAAAATGATCGCGTTCATTTAGTTTCAAATTTTCATAAGATCTGTGAAATGATGAAGATACACATATGTTCTAGAATTTTTTAATTCGTTTTCAACGGCCTTCCATCGAAGAAAATTTTGGTCATTTGTCATTTTTATTTGTCGAATTCATTGTTGTAACTGATCTGTTTTCCATATGTTAGAATCGTATTATACTCCAATACATCTTCTATATTACTAAATAAAACCCCTATAGTGTATAATTATTTCAGGATATCATTAAATGAACGGTGGCAGAAAATATATTAAGATAAGTGAAACAATCTTATGAATACTATGCTCTGTAATTTGTAATATATTTGAGTGCTAAAACATTTTGCTGCTTTCTTTTTTTTGCAGGTCGAGACAAAATAAACAAAGAATAATGCAATACTAAAACAACAATAGCATATAGACAGATAAGTCGGCTAATGCGATTTATTTTTCTTGTGCAACAATATATTCAGTGAACAATTTCACTTTTTTAATCGTTTTTCAGAATATCTGGACATACTTTAATCTATGAAGCAGGAATTTGCACAAAACAATTCGCACACAGATAAATGCCTAAATCCTTTACTATATAGTATTATACTTAGAAAAATTACAAACCTTGTGAGATTTCTTGATCTTTTGCACGTTTATTCCCCACAATGTCATAGCCTGTTAGCTTCACCATGATTGATGTTTGTTGTTTGCTTCCTTATTTATCAAAAAACCGTTTGACTTTTGTTCTCTTTAAACATTTATGGAGTTTTCTTAATAGTAACTTTGGATGTGTTTCATAAAGTAGAAATAATGTTTGTCATTAGCGGAGTTTGACAATGATGGATATCTTATATACTGTTATTTTTTTCAATTTGAAAGAATTCTAAATGATATGATCTATATTTTATTGAAAATATCATTTCTTAATTTAAAATTTGCATATTAATTCGATCATTCCTTATTACTAATTAAATATATTATTCCTTATAATAAAATTTGTCATTCATTACTATTTTAAATTATCCTTCCTTATTTTAAAAAATAAGGAAGGATAATTTGAAATAGTTTTATCTTTCTGTTTTATTTTGCGAATTTGCATGAAAGAAATAGCTTCATCTTTCTGTTTTCAGAATTTTGTTTCTTCGGACACCTTTAGTGAAAATTAGTCAGTTTGCACGGTTAGAAATAATTTAATCTTTTAACATTTCTAAAAATGTGAGTTTGCATGTTAAAAAAAGTTATAAAAAATTAAATGTATTAACATTTTTTTTTCATCGAACACCTTCCGTGAATTTCTGTCAATATTGCATTGTAGAAAAAATGCCGAACAAAGTTAATTTACAACTATTTCTGTTAATTAAAAAATTATAGATACTTAAAAAAATTGCAGAAACATAAAAAATTGTTTCACACAGTTATTTCTGTTAATTAAAAAATTGCAGAACACTTAAAAAATTAAAAAATTGGCGAACAACGTTAATTCCCAGTTATTTCCGTTAATTAAAAAATTGCAGAAACTTGAAATTGCATAAACTTAAAAAAATTTAAAAATTGTTGAACAAAGTTAATTCACATCTATTTTTGTTAATTAAAAAATTGCAGAAGCTTAAAAAATTGGGGAAACTTAAATTGCATAAAATTTAAAAAATTGCCGAAAAAAGTTAATTAAAAATCATACTCATTACCACGAAATACTTTTTCAAGGCACATCTGCAAAATCACAACAATTGGTTCAAATGTTCCATCTTCAAGAAAAGGCAAAATTTGGTCAACATATTCCTCCCATAAAGTGTAAGTCACTCGATTATTCCTAAAACATTAGCAAAAAAATTTTAATTACCAAAAATTAAGATGATAGTATAAAACAATGAAAAAAATGTTATATATGTTTTTCTAAATCCTCCAAGACGATATCAATGAAGAGCGTCGCCCTGCCCGCAATTTCTGTTGTCTTTGCTGAATGCATCGAAACAATCCTGTCAATTATATGTGTTTACATAAAACACAATTAATTAATTTAGTAGAAAAATATATAATGACTATAATTCTAAATAACAAAAGTTGAATCGAAAAATATATATTAACTAAAATATGTATGAAATAAGAATTATGATTACCAAATAGCATAGTATCGTCGACAAGTTCTGCCGATGACAAATCTCGAAAATTTTTGAATTGAAAAAGAAATCTTTGAATTAAAAAAGAAATCGTGGAAATATCTTATCAAATATTTCAAATATTTTAGTTTTTCTGTGAAATAAAATTTTATGCTTCTTCAATGTTGCACGATACTTTTCAGTATAGTTGGCAACTATAAAATCTCAAATGGCAACCCTCAGCAACTTGCTTTTCAAATTGTTCAATATTAGCCTTCCGAATCGTACCATGAATAAATCTCAAATGGCAAACACGCGACCCTCAACAACTTGCTTCTTAAATTGTTCAATATTAGCCTTCCGAATCGTACCATGGATTCTATCACCCTGCAAAAATCATATTTTTCATTTAGAATTAAACAATTTTATGATATTTGAAAAACCAAAAATAAAAATATTTTTACCTTGTAATCATGGAAGACACATTCTAGACTGTTAATTTGTGTTTTATTATGAAAAGCTGGCTTTTCATACATACGGACCAGACGAAGCTTCATGTTCCATTTTGTTTTCGAGGTGTTCAAATCCTTGATCAATATCAACATTAGAGCCATTTTTTTTGATGGTATTGCGTTATATTCGATTGCTCTAATTCGATAGTTGTGATTCCTTAATGTGGCATATTGCTCTCATATATATAGGTGAGTGTAAGAGGATTTAATTAGGAATATATTTTTCAAAAGGAAACCATTGATAAGGAAATAATTTTTGGAATTATAATAAGGTTCTTCAATGTATATATTTTTCAATTTGTATAGTGCATTGTATTTTTCCAATTACGGTAGATTTGATGAATTTCAGAAACAAAAAAAATCGATTCTTCATTATATCTATATTTATATTAAACTTGTTTCTCAAGTAATATATTTTCGCTATGGCAAAAACACAGAAAAACAGTATAAAATAAATCGGAATTTTTTTTACCGCATTAATTACCATATTTACATATCAATTAGTATATAAGATTTAAAGGTGAAGAGCGTCAATTTGAAAGCAAGTATTTTAAATACAGAAAGTTTGACAAATGTAATAATTTAAATATGGCAAAAATAATAAATAATATATAGTATTCAATAATTTGTTTTCCTTAAATAATCAGATTTTTTATTAATTGGATTATGTTTAAAATTCGTGCAAATAGTTAAATTTTTATTAATTACTTTGACAATTTTCTTTATGAATACAACCGCTAATTAAAGTATATTTTAAATCGTCTACAATTTTGGCTAATAAATACCATAAATAAAAAATATACAACCGCTAATTAAGTAAGTTTTAAATTGAATATGATATTGTCTACAATTCTGTCTAATAGATATCATAAATAAAATATCAGCAACCGTTAATTGAAGCATGTTTTATATTGAATATGATATCATATACAATTCAGCCTAATAAGTACCATAAATAAAATAATTAAAGTCAACAAATTCGATTTGATTAAACATTGCCTCGAAATAGAAAGAAAAAAAATGGCGGGAAAAGTTTTGGTTTCTATTTTGGGAAGCGTCTCTTATTATATATATATATATAGATTAGAATTAATAATAGCCATTGAAATAGGTAGATATGTGGTCTGGATTTGATCCTATGTACTCATATAATAGAAGGGTCCTATATAACCCTCCCCATATATATATATATATATATATATATATTATATTATAAAACTAGATTTAGCATACCATTTAGAAATATAGTTTATATCCTAAATACTCTAATCAAACTTCTTGATATTTTCTTATTTAGAATAAAAATCAGAAAGCTAAATTAAGTAATGAATAAAATAAATAAAAAAAGAATTTTGTCGAGAAACATAACTTATTTGGTAAAATTAAAGACACAAATATAAGGGATATGTGAATTTGAAAAATGTATTCATTAGCAATAGGTAATAAAACCAGATATATAATATTAGAATTATATTTATTTTTTAAAATAAAAAATGATGGGTTAGCCCTAATGGGCTTCAGGTTGCACGGTCCAGGCAAAAAATGCCCGAGTTTAAACTGGACAAAATAATTCGGTCCTAATCCTCTTTTTTATTTTGGTTTAAACGGGCTGGGCTAACGAGCCGCAACCTGTTTAATATTTCTACTAGTGTCTAGACAAGGCTTGGGTGGAGTTAATCAGACATAGATAGAATTAGGCGGAACCTAATTGAAAGAGAAATATAGGTGGCAAAGGGATCCTAACGCCTAGGTCGGGAGTAGGCGGAAACTTTTTTTTAGAAGAGTGCTTGTGAACATGAAAATTTAACAATAAAATCAAACATGAAATTTAACAATAAAATCAAACTACAAAATCGTTACTTTTTCCCCCTTTTAGATTCTTCATATAGGAACTAAACGAAATGATTCATTTTGTTATAAAAAGTAATACCAAAGATTAAACCACAATAAATTTTCCTTTATTAAATTCTTTCAACATATGATGCCAATTGATATATATATATATATATATATATATATATGGAGAGGGTTATATGAGACCACCTCATAGGGTAAGTCTATAGGGACCAATCCTAGCCACATATCTAGATTTTTCAATGGTTGTGATTTTAGAGCTAAAAATTCAGATTAAATGTTAGTAATTAGAGAAAGGGGTAAATTAGTCATCCTACAAAATTACCCAATATTCATGGGATTCTGTTCACATTATGATCACACAATCTATCCAAATCTCACATTAAATTCAACGTGAATAAATCTCATCTTCCTTAATCATCCTCCTTCTTCTTCAACTAACTACTGTGAGAAATAATTCATCCTTCTTCTTCAACGCACTATTGTGTGAAAAAAGTTGCAGACAATTTGCCATAGTTGCTAGAGCTTGACTTCAGTTCGAAGTTTGCTTATGAAGATGTAATTTGTTGCTTGTGTAGATGTGTCATTGTGTTTTTATATACCATTAACTACATAAGCAAGTTATAAGCAACAAATTCATACTACATAAGCAACAATCATATACTACATAAGCAACAAATATACACTATGTATGCACCACGAATATATTAGCTACATAAGCAAGTCATAGCAACAAACCCATACTACATAAGCAACAAGTCTATACTACATAAGCAACGAATATACACTATGTATGCACCACGGATACATTAACTACATAAGCAAGTCATAAGCAACAAACTCATACTACATAAGCAACAAGTCTATATTAGATAAACAACAAATATACACTACGTATGCACCATGAATACATTGACTACATAAGCAAGTCATAAGCAACAAACCCATACTACATAAGTGATAAACATATACTATATAAGCAACGAATATATACTACACACGCATCACAGATACATTAACTACATAAGCAAGTCATAAGCAACAACCCTATACTACATAAGCAACAGAGAATTTTTTTTGAAACTGAAACACTGGAGAGAGAATATGCGTGAAGAGTGGGTGAAATCACGTGAACGAGGGAATGAAATCTTAGTAACTGATTCTAAAGTGTCAAATTACCACCTACCTACCTTTTTAATTCTTTGAAACAAAAAAATAAACATAAAAAAGCCCTAAAAACTGGACCACCCAAAATTGTTGATCTATGGTTAGTATGTGTCCCCATGGACTCACCCCAAGTAGGAGGACCTATTTGATTCATATCCTATATATATATATATATATATATATATATATATATATGGATTGGTTCAAATGAGACCAACCCCTTCAGGTTAGTCCATAAGACCGCATATAGACCCTTGATTTAATTTTTTAATGGCTGAGATCTCTTTAGTTATTTTTGGGTTATTAAGGGTATGATTGTATTTTTACCATTTTACAGTTTTTATGGAGATAACGTTAATTGCTAATTATTAGGAAAATAGGATCTTTCCTTTATCAGCTTCCCGTTTTTTAGGGGGAAAATCATAGATTTTCAGTTGTGTCTTTTCAAAACTGGTTCCTTTTGGCTTCCCTCATCTTTACGTTTTTTTGACAAGAAAAAAAACCCTAACTCTTTCTTTTCTCCCCCAAATAATCCCACATTTCCAGTCGAGTAGCGCACAAAAAAATTGGTCGTTCGTCTTCCCCGGGCACACCCAAAAATTGAAGTTTGAAATTATTTCGCCGGTCGTAAGTTTGTTGTTGGTAGGCGGTTTGGGTTTGCGAAGAAGGGACCAGATAAGTGCTATTTTTGTGGCCGTTATTGCGTGTGTAAAGGTGAGTCCCTTTTCTCTGTTAATGCCCCAAATCCTTCAAATTTAAGTTTGTTCTTGTCTCTATTAAGTAATTTTTGGTGGGTGTAGGAGTTCGATTTTTGTGGAGAAGATTTGAGGAGAGGGAACCGACGCCCCGAGTTCTTGTATTTTGAAGGTATGTTTGTTGTTTTCATCTTCTGCCCTTTTTTATTATTTCTGGTCGTTAATGAAGGTTCCTATCGCAATTTGTGAGTTTTTTCAGTCATCAATTTTTCATTCAGTAATTTTGCAATTATACTGATAACAAACCCATAACAAGTATGCATATCTTTTTATTAAATATACTGATATATTTTGTTAATTATACAACATTAAGTAGTATATAAGCATACTTTTGTATTCACGTTTTCATATATGAATTAAGTGTTTTTTTATGTAGGGGGGTTGTGGTGTATTCTTGCTATTCGTACATGTTATGTTAAGTAAACAAGATTAAGTGGAATGTAAACAAATTAGTGTACCCCAAGTAAGAAACACATAACAAGTATGCAGATTTTTTTAATAAGTATACTGATATATTATGTTAAATATACAACATTAAGTACAATATAAACATACTTTTGTATGCAGACTTTGTATACTAAGTATACAAGTTTGTCATGTTAAATATTAAGTATGCAGATTGTTTATACTAAGTATATAAGTTTGTCATGTTAAATATACAACATTTATGGGAATGTAAACAAATGAGGTTTAAAGTTTTGATATCTGGATTTGTGTTCTTTTTATGTAGGTGTTTGTGTTAGTAAAATGTCAAGTGAAGAACAGGAAATAGAGTCAATAGTGGTGCAGAGGATAGTTCCGGAGACGAGTAGCCCAAAAAGAGGCGAAGGATTGATAGTTCATATCCCGGCATGCAAGTTAGGGCGAAACCCAAGGTTTTGGTTGATGCTCTTGCTTCTATGAAACCTGCACAGAAGAATGCAGTACGTGAGATGGGTTTTGGCAGTTTGTGTAGCAGAATGTTTTGTTTTTTACCATGTATGGTGTTGTGTCATCTCATTTTTTTTCCTTTTAGATTGATCTTTTTTAAGATGAAAGTGTTTTTTTTAGATGCATGTACATTATACATGGATGCAGCAACTTGTATAGATAGTTGTATCGAATTGTATATTTAATATGTCTCATTTGTTTATTTCTGGATTATTTTGAATTGTATTTTTTGCTGTATAAACCAGGTTAATATAATTGCTTGATTAGTTAAGTGGATTTGTATATTTTATGTGGCGGAATTGTTTAATTGGTTGTATGGGTTATTCACTTTTTTAGTTCAGTGGATTTGTATACAGTTTCAGTGACATGTATAAATAGACATATCGAATTGTATATATAATGTGTATCATTTGTTTATTTTTGATTAGTTGAATTGTATTGTTCGTTGTATAAGTAGATTAATATATTTGTTTAATTAGTTACGTTGAATTGTCTATATTGTTTGGTGGATTTGTATACTTAGTTGAATGGGTGATTTTCTGATTTTAGTTTAGTTGAATTGTATTTAGTTTGCTATGTACTTGTATAACTAGATATATAGAATTGTATATTTAATGTATTGCACTTGTCTATTTTGTAGTAGTTGAATTGTATTATCTGTTGGATAAGTAGATTAATGTATTTTGTATAAATCTTAAGGTACTTTTGGCGTATACAGTGTAGTTGTATATAAAGCAAAAACAATTCAATTTTGCTTAGTGTTTTTTTTTTTTGCATATTTAGTTGAATGTAATTGTATATGCAATAAATGTTTAGAGAGAAAAAATAACATTAAAGATAAATTAACAATCACTCAATGTTTCAAAAAAAAAGTTTCATAAATAATAAACTGAGTAATTGTTTTTTTTTGCAAACAATAGAAACATTGCACTAAGGCGTGGTGTCGCGTTTTGGACATGTTCAGCTGTTATGTGTTCCGATCTCACCACATGTTCCACATCGTCTTTTGAGTTTTGTGCTTGCTTTAATGGCTTTATCTCTTTGGCTCTGAATTCTACTTCTCAGATTATTGTCGCTGCCTTTGTTCTTTGCCTGTTTTGGTGGTAACACAGAAATATCAAGCTGTGAGGTTGACCCACAATAGGTCTCTAGTACTGACTTTTTGGTTCCAAAAGACGGTAAAATTGTACACCGATTTCCAACGTAGCGAAATGCATCCCCACTTGCGGAATTTTTTCGTGTTTCACCTCTGGTATCCAATATTTTGTTGATCCTGGCGAGATTTCGAGCCGTTGTCCTACGTTGTTTTTTGACATCACAAAAGTTATTAGACAATAATACAAAATGTATATATTATATATACAATTTTATAACATCATTCATATATTTTTAATAGTCTATACATGCACGTTTTGATTTATAAGTATACAAACTTATTAATTTATTATGACAGACAATTTTTACTTGAACAAATTACAGACGTAAATATACAACTGTTGCCTTATAAATATACAACGAATAAATAAATATATACATATTGTAATTGTTGAACAAACATGCAACGAATTTGGTAACAAATGTACTATATGCAGATAAGGCGTAACTATGCATATACATAATGCTATATACACAAGACTTATATTCTAAATTGGCAAATTATATGTACTAAACATACAAACTACTAATTGAGATGCAACCTTCATACATGTGGGTAATATGCAAACATATAAAACTATATATACAACGTTGACACAATAAATAGACAAAATTCACACACTAAACATACAAAGCAACAATAATACAGTTCTATATTTTTGCATACAAAGCAACAATTTAGACTTATATTCTAAATTCGCAAATTATCTGCTCTAAACATACAAACTACTAATTGAGATTCAACATTCATACAAAGTGGGTAGTATGCGGACATATAAAACTATATATACAATGTTGGCACACTAAATAGACAAAATTCACACACTAAACATACAAAGCAACAATAATACAGTTATATATTTTTGCATACAAAGCAACAATTTACACTTATATTCTAAATTGGCAAATTATCCGTTCTAAACATACAAACTACTAATTGAGTTGCAACCTTCATACAAGTGGGTAACATGCAAAAATATAAAAATATATATACTATATTGACACACTATTTAGACAACATTAACATACTAAACATACAAAGCAACAATAATAGAAGTGCATATAGTTCAAATATCAGTTGTTGATTCACAGGCGTATGAATGTAATAACTTTTTTCTCGCAGAAGTTACCAGGAGGACATTCTTGATTGCGTTGTAATCAACACTTTTTCCATTGTATAATTCTATCCAATCAAACGGATAATAATTCGTATCAAAATTGCAAATTGTTAGTTTTTCCGCGTTCAAATTTTTTGTGAGGCCGATTTTGGGTGATCAATTTTTTTGTGGATAAATTGCAGAGCCGATTTTTTTGGGTGATAATGGTGATTATGTAGGAGGAGGTTTTGATAATGGAGATGCAATGTTGGCGTTGGGAAGGAGACGTATATTTTTGATTGTATATGGTGAATTGCGTGATTTATGGGGACGTGATCAATAATTTTTCAATGGTTGTGATCACGCCCCTATAATGTAATTAGAGAGGTTACCATTAATAATTTTCGGATTCCAATTTTACCCTTTCTATTGTGAACAAATAGTTACTTTCGCACTCTTTGTGAGAAATCATTCATCAAAGTGTGAAAAATGTATAATTTGATTAAGAGCTTGAATCTTGGCCATTGTTTTACTATTTGGATGGTCTAGATTGGGTCTTATGGCAACAATATGACTAACCAAGAGAGTGGTCTCATTAACACATAAGCAAGTCATAGGGATCCTCTCCATATATATGGGAGAGGTTAATATAAACAACAAAGACCACCTCATGTAAAGCAGGTAAGTCCATAGGGACTAATCCTAGCCACATATCTAGATTTTTCAATGGTTGTGATTTTAGAGCTAAAAATTGATTAAATATTGGTAATTAGAGAAAGGGGTAAATTAGTCATCCTACAAAATTACAATTGGATTGGTTCAAAAATGAGACCATTCCTTTGTGTTAGTCCAAGACCAATTATATTCATGGGATTCTGTTCACATTATGATCACACAATCTATGCAAATCTCACATCAAATTCAACGTGAACAAATCTCATCTTTCTTCTTCTTCTATTTAACGAGTTATGCTCTGTAAGAAATTTTGCGCTTGTACTAAAAAAATGAACTTGGTGAGTTTATATATAAAAAATCATTCATCATTCTATTTCTTCAACGCACTATTTGTGTGAAAAATGTTGTATACTAAGTATACAAATATGTTATGATAAATATACAATTTGCCGTTGTATAGTTGCTAGGAGCTTGACTTGGTACGAAGAGGAGAGTTCGGAGTTTGCGGAGTTTGTTTTATGAAAATGTAATTTGTTGCTTGTGTAGATGTGTCATGGTGCTTTTATATACTATTAACTACATAAATTTTTGCAAGTAATAAGCAACAAATTCATACTACATAATTGCAACAATATGATACTACATAAGCAAATAAATATACAAGATAAATTATGCATAATGCTATGACAAAATTAAATACATTAACTACATGAAGCAAGTCATTAAATAAAGCAACAAACCCATACTACATAAGCAATGATAAAAATTTGGAGTCTATACTACATAAGCAACGAATATACACTAATTATATGCATCAATACATTAACTACAAAGCAAGTCATAAACAACAAACTCATACTACATTATATAGATAAATCCAATGTAACATCAATTATATACATAGTTACAACACTAAAAAATATACACTACGAAAAACATCATTCATTGCACTGGAACAAATAATTAACTACATTAACTAAGTCATAAGCAACAAACCCATACTAAAATTTTATAAGCGAAATAAGCCTGGAATACTACATAAGCAATGAATATACACTACACACATTGATGTTTTACATTAAACAAGAGATACATTAACTATTTATACAATACATACATATTAATTATTAGTCTACGTTCATATAAACCACCATACAATTTTATTTTTTTAAGAATTTATACAACCTTATACTACATAAGCAACATAGAATTTATTTTGAAATCTCGGACTAGTTTTAAATATTTAAGAAATAAATATTCAAATACAAGATTTATATACTAAATAACTAACATTGTTCACTACATATTAACAAGGAGAGAAAGTTTGAAAAAATATAAAAAGAGTGGGTACACTAAAATCGCGTAAACAGGGAATGAACAAAAAATCTTAGTAATTCCTCCTAAATTTTTGCAAGTATAACGTAAGATATTACGGGGATTCTAAAGTGTCTTTGCTCTTTACCAATTACCACTTTTTAATCGCAAATGTATATTGTATAAAACAAAAAATAAACATAAAAAGATCACCCTAAAAATACCATTTTTATTTGGACCACCCAAAATTGTTGTATAGATTCATTTAGGATGCCGTTGATTTATGTTTTTAATGGTGTGGATTTATACCCTAAGAAGGGCTTGACCTATTATATCCATATATATATATATATATATATATATATATATTACTATAATCCAGTTTGAATTTTGACGATTCCCATTCGAACACTTGGATAATACTCATAATAAATCAACTTTGAGAATCTGCATTGGACCTTAACCCACCCCAACAAAAAAGGTGGGCCCGACCGTTAACTTGGCTTGGACTGTCTTGGCTTGATCTGGAACCTAGGCCCATTGTTCTTATAGGGCCCATTTAAAACCCACGTTAGCCCCTCCAAACGGTGCCGTATCAGCTTCTCTCCCAATGGCTTCCCGCTCTGAAACTATTCCTCCACCTTCATCGGAAGGGACGCCGTGTTCGCCGGATAACGTGGAGGAGAAGCAATGGGGAGAGAAAGTGTCCGCAACAGTAATGGATGTTTATAATTCTCTCCCCAAGAAAGGGAAGCCTCAAGGCCGTGAAGTCACTGTTTTAGCCGCTTTTCTCCATTCCAGCCCTTCCCAAGGTTAGTAACTTCAGAATAATCAGCTTCTAATTTCCATTTAATTGCTTGTTAAGTACTTTAGTTTCACCTTTTTGATCGAAATTTATGTTAAAGAGTTACAAGTGGTGGCTTTGGGCACGGGAACGAAATGCATAGGGCATTCGAGGCGCAGTTCGAGTGGCGACGTTGTGAACGATTCGCATGCTGAAGTTATCGCCAGAAGATCTCTTCTTAGGTTTGGATTTCAGTTTCTGAAATGTTCTGGGATGGAATTTCAAATTTTAACCAAATCTCAGGACAAATTCCGTGGATGTGCATACAGCTGGTCCCATGATTGCCTGGGACGTATCGCAGTAAAATATATAACCTAATAAGCTCTCTTCAATTTACCAGGTACTTCTACACTGAGATTGATAGCATCACAAAGAAGTATATCAATCATAGCCATAATAATGGAAGCGTGATGTTGCAAAGTGATGACATGAACAACTCAATTTTCCATTTGACCTCAGATAAACTTGGCCAAAGAAAATTCAAATTGGCACCTGGCTGGCAGTTGCATTTGTACGTATCACAATTGCCATGTAGGTAGTAGATGTTTCACATGGTCTTTTTTCTACATGATCTTAGTTTGACCATCAATATATTATGCTTCTTTTTTTTTTTTAATAGGTGGAGATGCATCACTTAATTCTCAGCTGTTCACTTGTTTAACTACTAATTCCCCAGAAAATTGGAATACAGTATATGCTTGTTCTCAAGCTATTGGTACAGTTCAGAGGAAGCCTGGTCGAGGAGATACAACTTTGTCTGTAAGCTGCTCTGACAAGATCGCTCGCTGGAATGTTGTTGGAGTTCAAGGTTCACATTAAGTTTGTAATAAATTTTTAATGTATTATTTGTTAAGCTTGGAGAATTATGCCTTGCCAATGTGGGATACATTTGGACGCCACTTATGTGTCACACTATGTGTCTGATGCATCAATAAGCGGTTCCTGACAACTGATCTGGGAATCATAAAAGATGGGAGCGTGTTTGCCGTTATTAAGAGCAGCAAATTCATGAGCAAAAACCTATATGAAGGTTCTATAGCACAATATAGCATGAAAGTTGGCTAAATATAGTAGATTCTTGAAGTACATCCCCTTCCTGGTACTTCAATGATTTTAATAACTAATAAACTTGCCCAGAGTTAGTTCAGAATTGTTTTTATTTTTGCTAGCTCCATTTGTTAGAATGTTGAGTTGTGAGTTGTTACCTATATATGCCCAATGCACGTAAAGATATGCTTTTGAAAATCAAATAAGTAATGTGATGTGTTCTGATTGAATTTTCTTTCGTACAGGAGCTCTACTTTCCTGCTTTCTGGAACCAGTGTATATTTCCTCTATAACTGTGGGTCTATCGCAATTCGATTCTGCAAATTTTCTTGTGGCTGATCACCTTAGAAGATCTTTACATGAGCGGATCATGCCGTTAACCAACAAACTGATGGAACCTTTTCAAGTGAATAAGGTCATTATGTGAATTTTTCCTCCTCTGGCCTTGTAGCATAGTTGTGAATGTTGGATACATCTCAGAAAATTTTATTATCGTTGACAGCCACTCCTTTGGGTAGCTCCAGTGCCACCTAAGGAATTTCAACATTCTGAGACTGCTCTTGAAACCTTAACTTGCGGGTGGGTTTGTTCAAACATGATCTGAGATTTGGAAAGATCACCGTCTTTTCCTTTCTTCTGTTTTCTGAAGTCGTATCCCCTTGATTTGCAGGTATTCAATATGCTGGAATAAAAATGGGTTGCATGAAGTCATTCTTGGAACAACTGGTAGAAAGCAGGGAACCTCTGCAAAAGGTGCAATGTCTCCATCTACAGAGTCATCTTTATGCAAGTAAGAGTAGTTGAAATCTAGAGATTATTAACAAGAAATTAGGACACATAATTGCTCAATGTTAAACAAGGAGGAGTCCTTTACTATGTAAGCGTAAGACATGATTGATTTGGATTCTTTCTTACCTATTTGTTGCAATTATTAATTATCAATGTGTTGTAAAAGTTGTCGCCAATTCTGCTTCTCTCTCTCCAATTCGTGTTTTCTGGTTTTTGATGGGGCAACAACTCCCATATTAGTGAACATGGGCTTTATGGATCTCACATGGGCTACTTACCGCTACTCCTCCCTTCACACACAACACCACATGCATTGCTTGACCACTGAAATTGCTTGAAGCAAATTGGGTTACTTAGTTGGCTATAGCCAAAGCGAACCTTATTCTCCAATGTTCTTCATAATTAAGCCTTTGACTACTGCAGCGCACCTCTCTGTAACTCTCTTGAATCCTTTGTCCTTAGGAAGCGCTTCTTGGAGTTATTTGTATCGCTCAAGCAAGATTGTTCATCAAAATGCTGCATCAGTGAGATCACATACGGTGAACTTAAGGTATATCAATGCATATGTTGTCAGCTCTGTGCATATCTGCTGGTGAAGTTTCTGACACTTGGGCACAAATGCATCATATTTGTAGATCCAACTATGGAGATTTAATTACTGTGTTACTGTAGATTTATAGAGGTATTGAATGTGATGGATATCTATGCCTGATACTGAGAAAATGAGACTATACCATCTTAGGTTCTGTATTCTATCATAAACAGAATATTACTTCCTAAAAATTTCTTGATGCTTGTAAGCCTTTGAGCACCAATAATTTTCCCCGCGTATTGTTGAGGACTATGTGTTGGCTTTATTATTTTTTGCAATTGACTTCTCTTTCTAAAATTTGAAGAATTAATCTCTCTTTGAAACACATCTTGCCAACACCATCTGTCTGGTCTTATATTTTGTTTTTCGGAAGTTAGATATCACTAAGAAAACAATGATGTGATGGAAGTGACTTTCCAGAGTTTGTCTAATTAGTTTGATTCATGCTGATCATATTGTTACATTAATCTCTTGCTTTTCGAAATTGATTCCCTCATGTAACAAAAATAATTTCTTCCCAGACACATTCTTATACTGAAAGTTAAGGTAGGAAATTCCCAAATTATCCAGAAAGTAATAAACTATGTTGTTTTTATAGTAATCATATCAGCATCTTAAATTTGTCTATCACTGATATGCAGGAAATAATTATTAAATACATTGGCCAAAAAGAGCAGTTCAGCAAAAATTCTCTCTCTCTCTGAAAATTTGCAGTTTTTGAAAAGAATGAATAGAAACTTTCTTTTCAAGCAGTTGTGTGATCAAAATTTACCATGTATATATTGTTCTATTTGAAGAGATTGAGGAAATGGCTTTGAAGTGTATTATTTCTCTATTGCAGGGATGGTCAGAAGAGTACAGTGCAGCCTCAAAGGCCTTTAAAGAAAGCCCACATTTTAGAAACTGGCTTTTGAAGCCCCAAAACTTTGAGTCCTTTTCATACGAGAGACATTAAGCAAGTCAGGGGGATGGGGTGTCTCAAGTGATACTATAGCTGATTACTGTTATGACAGTGACAATATTGTTCGCTATATAAGCTGTCTGTTAACCATTTGGATTAGATTTGCAACTGCAACTACCCCTTTTTCTCTTCCATTGGTCCTTTGGTAAAACATTACTCCTCATCTTGTACATTTCTGTTTATGATGTGTTGGTGTTGCTGTATCAATAAAAGAAAAATGACATGTTATATTAAACTTATGTTGAAGAGATACAGCAATTTGAGTTTTGACCAGGAAATAAATCTTTTCTTATGTGCTTCATTTTGCAAAATAAATGGTATTGACATTTGGCTTGAGTTTCAGCATTATTATGTACCAACACTTTTTGGCATGATGTGTTTCAATTTGGAAAGACTATCACAGAGATGTTACTTGAATGTATGCTGATATAGAATGGTATTTTGTGTTTAATTATCCAAAAACTATAGTTACATGCACTCCGTTTTTCTTGGCGTGCTACAGATTCATGCCTGTACATTTTTCCCATACCTTCTTAGTAATTCATGCATTGTTATTATCATTGAATATAAGTTACTAGAGTAGTTCAACTTCAATCTGCAAATATATATCAAGCCCCTTTGTACATTCTTTTTCTGATGATTCTATCCGTGTGTATTACGAAGGACAATGAACTACAGCTCATCTTTTCTAATTTTTTCTTATAATTTTGTAGTTTTATTGAGCGAACGAGGCCAGCACATGAAATTTGGTTAACTTGGAGAGGAAATGGTTATCATGTGTGGTGTCACTTGTTCCAGGTGATGCCTATTGCTTCTTGTACACAGCAGCACTGTTGCATATGATTTTGAGATGAAGCAATGTTAGTCAACCCTAGAAATTAGAGCTAATTCACATGTTAAACTCTCAATATCACACTTTTCACTTGCTTCTCCTTCACTTGATTTGCCACGTTCTGGGGAAGTTCTTAAGAAACCTTTTAATCGTTTCACGAGACACTACTCAGTTCTGACTTTTCTTTTTTATTTTGGGATAGTTACAAAAACACCCCTAAGGTTTGGGCTAATTACAAAAAAGCCCGAAGTTGTTTCAAAATTATAAAAAGCCCCCTCAGGTTTGCTTGGTCTTAAATGTAAGGGGGTAACTGCAATATTTCTATAACTATGAAGGGGGTTTTGAAATATTTTTTGTTTATGAACGGAGAAAATGTAAAACAAAGTCAACCTTAACGATTTTTTTGCTATTTTAAAAAATCTTTGGATTTTTTTTTTTTTGTAATTAGCCCGAACCTAAGGATGTTTTCTGTAATTATCCCTTCTATTTATGATAGTGCTGCTAATATTTCTTCGGTTTCGGGTTTTATTTTATTTTTTTTTCTTATATATATATATATATATAATCTAGCAAACTCGGAAACAAAGACACTAACTTAAAAAAAAGAAAAAGAAAAGAAAGGATAAAAGAAATTTCAAGAATAATATTCACAATTTTTTCAATATTTAGGTTTGGATATAGAGCATTACTTATTAGGAGAGTCAAATTGCAAGTGGAGTGTAACCAATGAGAAATAAGTCCTGTAGAAAGTAAGGGAATATTTTCTAATGTTGAATTTTCAACCCATAAACCATATATAAATAAAATATTCTATTTTAGAATGACAGCAAAGAATTATTAATATTCCTAGCCTTGCAAGTTCAACTTCTGGTTCATACAAAACCTCTTCCTCTCCCTTCAACTCTAAAACAAAACTCTCACACACACAAACCCCAGTCACTTGGTGGAATTATCTGATTACATCCATACACACAAAAAAAAAAAAAAACACACACACAAGAGTTGTAGAGGAATAACAAGAGAGTTGGATGAATAGGAAGAAGATAGATCAAGAAGAAGTTAAGAAAGCATGAAAGGGCATGAAGAGAAGTTGATGAGAATATTTTGGCTGAGGCCTGCTTTTCAGAGACATTCTTTGGTATCAAAGTGGTGGAGATCATTCAACAAGGGAGGAGGACCTTCTTCAACGTTTATACTGCTTCTTCTCTTATTCTTCCTCTTAATTTCCCTACTCTTTTTCGCCGGCTGGATTGACCTTGTAAGTCTTTTTTAAACTCTTCTTCTCAACAATTTTCTTTAAAAAAAATGAAATGCATAAATATGTTGTTTCATTGTTGTTTGTATAATAAAAAGGATTTTTAAGATCTTTTCAAACATTGTTTCTTTTGGGTTTCTGAGGAAGACTAGAAATAGTAGTTACTATTGTCTTACTTACAGTTTGAAAGGAATTGTCCTCCCATTATGCTTTGGATTTTCTTTTTCTTCTTCTTCTTTTTTTTTTTAAAAAAAATTTACATATGGTAACATGAATTTGAGGATTTCAATGTACGTGGTCAAACTCTTTTTGTTTCTGTATCTTCTGATTCGTGCATGTGTAATTTAGTTATGTAAATATTATTTACCAGTTGGTGTTATTAGTTGGAAAAAGATGGACATTGAAAAACTCGAACATAAATTATTGGACCAAATGTTAATTCTCTAAAATAGGTGCTCAAAATTCAAATTTGGGGGCAGAGAAAGTGAAATGAAGTTAGATAATCTCTACCATAGGATTGAAATTTTTTTTGTATTGTTGATAGAAATCAATATTCAGGTGTTGACTAAGCTTGCCATAAGTTGTGGAAACGATGAATTATTAAAGATTAAGAAAGATTTAGCAGCTCAGCGGAAACGATGAATTATTAAAAGATAAAGAAAGAATTAGCTTCACAACGTTATCCTTTTTTATTTTTTTGACACAACGTTATCGATTTTTATAGTTCAACAGAAGAATGGGGACTGGACAATCAGAGAAGATTAATATTGTCTTACTCATAATAATAATAATAATAATTAAAATAGGTTCCTTGGCAAACTTAATTAGGGCTAGAAAATCAAATGAATATCCCTTCGAGAATCTTGTGAAGCAGCAAACATCATCTTGCAGGATTTTCAAAAATCTTCATGCTGCTGATTTTGCTCTCCATCTGATTCTACCTTTGTCAGGATTCATGTGGTGGTGTTGGTATTGCTTATTTTGCTGTATGGCTTATCTTCGCATCAATGCCATTGAAACTTTGGCCTACGTGAGGCCCTAAAACTTGCAAATACTTTGAAATTATTCATCTGTGGTGACGCAGCACAGGTCATTTTAGCAGCTACTGGTGAAGCCTCTTGCCCGGCCTCTTGTCTTGGTAGTCTAAAAGCTTCTGTTTCTTCAAGGCATTGTTTGGATAAGACGCCCGGCCTCTTTTGCAACCTAATTTTGCTTGGAGCCTAAAAATAAAAGGAGTATGGAAGTTTCCCTTATGAGGTGCCAGGTGGCTTCAGATTCCGCGTTCGTGGTGCAGGGACTCACTACACAGACCACAGTACATGATGGTTTTAGCCAACACGAGAGTAGGGATTTTAGATATTTGAAATTTTTTGGCAGCATGAATGCAGCCAAACTATTTCATATGCGCAAAACGGCCAATAGACAGACTAGCTATTTTTTTTTTTTTTCTTCCCTCGTCCTTTTGTTGGACGATTGAGGATTTTCCTAGTTGTTTAGGAGAAATTATAATGTCGGACCTATCATTGATTGAATAAATGCATTACATTTTCTTTCAAATTTAACATTTATATCAAGTGAAAAAAGAAGGTTGTTGACAACTACATATCAACAATTTTATTAAAGACCGTTTAAAACGAAATATCTAATATGAAAATAGGAGAGATTTTGGATTTTGGTGCGTGCCGTGGATCCAGATTCCAGACAAAATCCACGAACAGCCTACCTGCTCTCTAGGATCAAAATTAATACTATTTTTAATAGTACTATCATTAATTATAAATATATAATTTACTGAAAAATTAATTTCATTAAATTAACCAATTTCAATATTTTTTCCCAGGGTAAGTATTCTCCCCAAATAGCCCTCCAAGTTTTCTCCAAAAACCCCATAAATACCCTCGAGTTCCCCCTGGACTGCGCCACATGGAATCACACCAACACCTGCCCGAAAAACTACCCGAAATCGTCATACAAACCTTCTGCAACTCCTTCGTCGGAGTCCACCTGCCCGGAGTATTTCCGATGGATTCACGAAGACCTGAAGCACTGGAAACAAACCGGAATAACGAAAGAAATGGTGGAAAAAGCGCGAAAGACCGCGCATTTCAGGCTAACGATTATAGACGGGAAGATTTACGTGGAGAAGTTCAGGCAGTCGATTCAGACACGCGCTTTATTCACGATGTGGGGGATTGTACAGATGATGAGGTGGTACCCTGGGAAATTGCCTGATTTGGAGCTGATGTTTGACTGTGACGACAGGCCCGTCCTACAAGCGAAGCACTTCCAGCAGCCCGGCTCCGAGCCGCCGCCGCTGTTCCGTTACTGTTCGGATTGGCGGAGCTTGGATATCGTCTTCCCGGATTGGTCCTTTTGGGGCTGGTAAGGCTTTTCTATTAAAAACACAAGTTCTATTTTTCATTTGTCTGTTTAATTTTTCGGAAAAAGAAATAAACGCGCGAAATCCAACACACCTATTATTTAGGCTAAATTGCAATTTTAGTCCGATTGTTATAGGCGGTTGGCAATAATAGTCATATAAAAATTAAAATTGTAATGGTTTGAATCTGCACAATTTTTTTTTTTTCAAAAAAGTCTCATAATTTTCAAAATATTATCGATTTTAATCATTTTGGTAGCCATAAATTTGATTTTATTTTCTTTCTATGTCATTTATATAGCATTGTCCAAGTCCGATCCTTTCCTTTTGTCTAGAGCTGTCAAAATGTTCAGACAGGGTTGGTCTGTCGGACCAAGGGGAAAAGTCTGACCGGGTCGGCCCAACCCAACCAAATAGGTCTGGCTCTTTTCGGTCTTGCAAAATCACAGACCCCGGCCCTATTACCGGGCCGATTGAGCCGGACTTTTTTTGACAGCTCTACTTTTGTCCCAATCAAAATGTCAACTTGCTTGATGATGACCATATAATTAGGGGTGTAAACGAGTCGAGTTGAGTCGAGCCGAACATAGTACTGTTCAAGCTTGTTTGAATTTTAATCGAGCTTTAAAAATTGTGTTTGAGCTTGGTTTGATTATTAATCGAATCGAGCTCGAACGGGCTTGAGTCTTCGAGCCGAGCACGAATCAAGCTCGAGTAGTTTGATATTTTTACACATATTCTATTCTTTTTTTTACTAATCGAATCGAACTCTAGCCGAGCTATAAATCTTATCGAATGAAAAAATATGTTAAAGTTTGGTTTGTAATGTTAACGAACCGAGCTGAAACAAGCTTTTAAAGATTGATCTCGAATCGAATCGAGTATCGAGTAGCTTGGTTCATTTTTCAGCCCTACATATAATCGAAATTGGTTTCAACATCAGCATGTTTAGCATGTTTGTAAATGTGAGTACGTTGATTTATCCGGCAATTTTTTTTAATTTCCGACAACCAAAGGAAGATTTTTCTTTTTTGAAAATTGTGGAACTTTTTTACAAACCGTGATTTCTGGAGAATTATTATTGCCAGCCTTTATAGCTACAGGTCTAAAATTGCAATTTAGAGTATTATTTGTTGCACTTGGCCGCTTCCACAAAGAAGATTGGACAGGTACTTTATTAATTTGAATCATCTTGTTCTTTATTTACTGGTGTAGGGCAGAGACAAATATAAGGCCATGGAGAAGTGTGCTCAAGGACATAAAAGAAGGGAATAAGAGGACAAAATGGGAGGATAGAGTGCCCTATGCCTACTGGAGAGGAAACCCAAATGTTTGCCCTTGGAGGGCTGACCTTATGAAGTGCAATGTCACTGCTCAAAATGACTGGAACACTCGCCTTTATGTTCAAGTAACTCCATACCTAATATTCATTTCTGAAATTTCACTCTTCATGTCAAATTATTTTTTGGGACATAGAACTGTGTTATTTGTTTTTAATAAGGTCAGAAATTAAATCGTATAATGAGAACAAAAATGGAGATAAAATAATAGGAAACCAGTTTCAGCAAGTTAGCCATTATTCTACTCGCAAATTGAAGCCAAAAGTATTATAAAAACACTATAGTTTGTCCTCTGAAATCCTCACAAACAAGTGGATCATGTCGATTTTGCCAATTTCATAAATATCAACATTGATGAGACGATTTCTTTTCTTAGTTGATGGGATAATCTACCTAACTTAAAAAGGAGATAATATTTTCTTATGTATTTCGCTTTCAATGTATTATTTTGAGTTCATATAAGCAAAGATTCGATAATATCCTCCTCTATTCTTCAGGATTGGGTTGCAGAGTCCCAAAAAGGATACCAGCAATCAAATCTTGGAGACCAATGCACCCACAGGTTAGATATTAGCCATAAAATGAAACTACAAAACAAAAATGTTCACTCTCTTGGATTTTCTAACATATCTTTAATTTTTTTAGTTCAGTTTTATAGACATACTTGAAGTGCTACATTCTTATAGAAAACATTACATTCACAATCAAACAAAAACATAGAGTATCTGAAGAAAATTGGAAAATCGCCCAGAGTTATTTGCTTTGTAATAAGCATATTTAAGGTTTAATGATAAGTATGACTCCGATTAAATTAAATCTACTTGTATAAGATCCTCAAAAGTAATTATTTGTGCATTTGGTCTGTATGCATTTTAGGTACAAAATTTATATAGAAGGATGGGCATGGTCCGTGAGCGAAAAGTATATTTTAGCCTGTAATTCTCCGACCTTGCTAATGACACTGCGTTGGTATGATTTCTTCATAAGAGGCATGATCCCTCAGCGCCATTATTGGCCGGTTAGGGACAACGATAAATGCAGGTCTCTAAAATTTGCAGTTGAATGGGGAAACAATCATACAGAAAAGGTGAACCTTTTCCTTTCCTATTTAAATTACTTCAGTAAATTATTTACTTTAGCCAATATGACAAAAGGGATATTACAAAAATTACCCCTGGAGTTTAGACTAATTAAAAAAAAGATCAATCATCTTTCAAAATTACAATACCTCATTAAGATTATACAAACATCTACTTCAAGTTTGTATTCACTTAACAAATACTAGATGGGGAATTCTATTTCAAAATAACGTTCCATCTCGTATTCCACCGTATGGATGATTGTCACGTGTTTTTTAACGGTTATCACTTGTGTGATAAAAACCCACAATTTATGCTTGAAAATTATCAAGATAGTTTTTTGTACATGTAACAATCATCCATACAGTAAAATGAGAGATGAAACACCATTTTTGAATACAAGATCCTACTCGAACAAATACCCCACTCTTGAGGGTGTAATTTGTAAACGAAAACAAATATCAAGGAGGTACTTGTAATTTTGAAGATGTAATTAGACTGAACCTCAAGGGTATATTTTGTACTTATCCCATATGACAAATTAAACTGCACTTGATGACCTGAATGAAGAAACCATAATAAATTTTGAACTCTATGGTTGTAGGCAATGGCCATTGGGGAAGCGGGGAGCCGCTTTATCCACGAGGATATGAAATTGGAGTATGTTTACGATTATATGTTTCATCTGCTAAACGAATACGCAAAGCTCTTGAAATACAAGCCCACCGTTCCTCCAAACGCAATGGAGCTTTGTTCGGAATCAATGGCATGCCCTGCAGATGGGATTTGGAGGAAATTCATGGAAGAATCCTTTGAGAAGTCCCCTAGTGATTCAGTTCCATGCACAATGCCTCCACCTTATGAGCCTCAACAACTCAAGGCTTTTATTGATGAAAATGTGAAAGCAACTAAACAAGTGGAGACATGGGAGAATCAATATTGGGACAACCAAAACAAGAAGCACTGATAAGCCCTCTTTATAATTATGAAAATGACTTCTTGATGTATTAATTTTGCTAATCAAATTTTGTATATTGTCGTATTTTATGGATCGGAGACACTATGTTACAATTATGAATTAGGAACTAAGGTATAATTATAATAAAAAAAAGCCTTGAGTTTTGAGATATCTACACACACAAAAAAAAAAAAAAAACCAACGACTGCCTTCAAATTTGATTGCGTCTTAAATATAAGGGAGTAATTGTAATATTTATATAAATGTAAGGGGTGCGTTTGAAATGTTTTTTGGTATGAAGGAGGTAAAACAAAAGATTGAATCAAACCTAAATGGGATTTCTGCAAATTTGAAATTTCTATAGGTTTTTCTGTCGAGTGATTTTTTTTTTTTGTTTTTTTTGTTTTTTGGGAGCAATCCCTTAATATAATGTAATTAGCTGTTGACTAATATCTACCTTTTCCATTTCTATAAAACGGCATGGAGCCTCAAATTGTCTTATACGGGTGTGGCCTAATTGAATTGATTCATTTGTCTTTTCTCACAATTAAATATAAGTTACACTTATATTCAGAAATTAGAAGTGGTAAAACACTAAATGAGATCCACTTCTTGTCCTCAGCATTCTCCTCATTTTTCTGGCAGGGTTATCCTCTTACACAAATGTGCCAAATGGCTTTCAAGGCTATAATTTCGCAATCATTTATCAAGTGCAAGGTTTTTGTACTTTAAATGTAATAAAAGAACTGTATGAAGTATTAATGCAGCCTATCAGATTAACAAACAAGTGCCAACTTGAAATATACATTATCTCACACACAAGTGTGAGTTTTAGGTGAAGAAAAAAGGTCCATTACAAACCTTTTTATACATCAAAAAATATTGCATAAGATACTTGATGTTAATAACAAACATATATAAAATATACATCTGCTAGTTTCTCTGTCGCTTGAATTCTTTGTTTTTTTTTTATTATTATTTTTTTAATTTGTTTCTGTTGCATAAGAGAAATCTGAATCATCAAGAATGATAGACCGATATCGATCAAGAGGAGCTCAATCAACTGTTGCCTTTTTTCTTGTCATCCTCATCATCATTGCCTTAATTACTCAATGGCTCGACATCGTAAATCCTATTTTTCTTTTTAATCAGCTTCATCTTCATCTGCAATTTATATTTCATTTTAATGCAATTTATTAATCTTGTTTCTAATACTCTCATTTGATGTATTTTTTTTCTTTCAGTCAATAGTCACAGGATCATTACAGAAGAAATTTCTCCTCCAATACTCACCCCAAATATATTCAGAAGAATTTGATTGTTCACTCAACTGTTCAGAAATTTCACCTGTCATAACAACAAATATAGACAAAACAACAACCAAAGCATGTCCGGAATACTTCAGATGGATTCATGAAGATTTAAGGCCTTGGAAAGACACCGGGATCACAAGAGAGACGGTCGAAAAAGCTAAGGACATGGCACATATTAGGATCATTATAGTGAATGGCAGATTATATACAGAGAAGTACAAACAAGTGTTTCAAACAAGAGATGTTGTGACAATATGGGGGATTTTGCAGCTTCTTAGGTTGTACCCTGGGAAACTACCGGACTTAGATCTGATGATAGAGTGCGGTGACAAACCGGTGATCAAAAAACGTGACTATCGCGGTCCGAATCGTGCAATCCCTCCACCATTGTTTCACTATTGTGGAGATGAATCAAGTTTTGATATTGTCCTTCCTGATTGGTCCTTTTGGGGTTGGTAAACATTTTCTCTTCTCATAATTTACACCAAGGGTACAATTACCAAAAATATCGCTGAGGTTCAGTTCTGATTACAAAAAATCCAAATATATTTCAAAATTATAAAATACCCCTCGATATTTGTTTCTGTATTACAAACTGCACCATCATTAGGGGGTATTTGTTAGGAAAAACACAAACGAGTGTTGTAATATACTTTAAGGTGGTATTTGAATTATGAAAGATAATTAGATTTTTTTTAGTAATTAGGCCAAACCTCAAGGGCAGTTTTTGTAATTACCTGCGATAACTTAACATTACTACTGAGCTAGAGTGCACTTTGTTATGAAAAATAGAGGTAATTTTAATTTGAGTAAAGTAGAAGAAAAACGCGCATAGTTTAGGGGGCAAATTAAAATTACCTCTGAAAAATATGCCAAAAAATTTGAGTAACATGGGAGCATGAGACAGCATATGTTTATTATTGGCCTTTGATGTTGAATAGGAAGTGATTTGTTCTACTTTAAACTTTTTTAGGCCTGAGGTAAATATCAAGCCATGGGAAGAATTGAAAGAGGAAATAAAAGAAGGTAACAGAAGAATCAAGTGGAAAAACAGAGAACCTTATGCTTATTGGAAAGGAAACAGTAAGCTAGGTGCTGCACGACACGACTTGATAAAATGCAATGCCTCTGATGGACACGATTGGAAAGCTCAAATCTTTGGCATGGTATGGAAGAATAACGGTACATGACTAGTACTAAATATAACAAGAATTCGGGATTTAAAAGTTTTTGGAAAAAGAAATATCACATACTTATATCATTATATTTAGATCTTATAGCATTTATACTTTTAACTTATAACTTTTATATTGTAGGAGTGGCATGAGGTGAAGAAACAAGGGTTCAAAAGTTCTGATTTAGCAAGTCAGTGCACTTATAGGTATATCAATTTCATATGATCATATTGCAATTTTTTCACTCACTTCATATTTTTTCACTGTCTTATATATGGATTTATACAAGGCAGGTACAAGATTTATGTTGAAGGAGTATCATGGTCCGTTAGTCAAAAGTATATCTTAGCTTGCGATTCTATGACTTTGATCGTAAAACCACGTTTCTATGATTTCTTCACAAGAAGTTTGCTGCCCTTGATTCACTACTGGCCGATTAACGAAAACAACAAATGTGGATCTATCAAATTTGCTGTTGAATGGGGCAACAAATACACAGACAAGGTAATGTATTTTTCTTAAACTTTAAGAGTCAAAATATATATATGTAACAGTGATGTGGTTTTGTGATCAGGCACAAGAGATTGGAAAGGGTGGGAGCAAATTTGTTCAAGAAAATCTTGCAATGGAGTATGTTTATGACTATACTTTCCATCTATTAAATGAATATGCAAAGCTTCTGAAATATAAACCTACCGTCCCTCAAGGGGCCGTGGAAACGTGCTCGGAGACTTTGGTTTGTTCTGTTAGAGGACAGAAAAGGAGATTTTTGAAACATTCCATGGTGAAAAGTCCAGCAGATAGACTTACGTGCGTTTTGCCTCCTTCCTATGAACGTTCAGCTCTTAGTGGTTTTCTTGAGAGAAAAGAAAATCTAACAAAACAAGTTATTTTGTGGGACGGAAGTGAAACTAGCAGCATTTGAAGGAGAGAAAGTTATTGGATTTTAGTTGATCTTGATTAGTTCTACAGAACACTATTTTAGATTTCATAGTCAATGTGAAATTTAGTAATAATGTTAGATCCAATTGTGTAGTGTAGAAAGTTACTTGAGGTGTATAATTTGTGACAGATACTTGTGAAAAGCCTTTTGTGATAGATACTTGTGAACTTGAAAATGTAATTTTTGTTTAGATATCCAATCACTTTTTTTGTCGTTCATATATGTAGTCCAGATCCTCTATTCCAAATTGTACTTATCTAGTATTCCAGATATCTTATACACGTCAAATGTACATTAATGACGTCCATCCTCAGGTCTATATTGTTCTTTCAAAATTTCCATGAGTTTGGGGATGATATATAGGGAGATACTGTGTTTCCCAATATTTTATTTAAGTTCTTCTAGAAAAGTAGATAAAATCCTTAGGTATATATCAAAATTTATAAATAGTAGCACAAAATGGATCCCATCTACTTATGTAGTTAATTATAAGATAATACACTTGGCGTATATTGATGATATTTGAAGTACAAATTGATACATAACCTGGAACACAAAATCATGTGTGCATATAAAAGTGTTAGTTTAAATGTTAAATTCCATAAGCATATTTGAAAGAATTACTTTGAAGATCATGGATATGGTTAGCTCACACCTCACACCTAATTTAAAGATCAAATGTAAGATCTAGATTCTTTGACAAACATATAATTCTGTAAATGAGCTTTCTGCTGAAAGATGAGCTAAACTTTGATAAAATGCTCAAGACAAGTACTTAGAAAAACAATTTGAAGTTCCAATAGAAAAGATGTAGCTAATACATTAATATTCTTTCAAAACACATCAAATATAATAGGAATATAGATAGTTTCATCACTCTAATACTAGTTACCAATCCTCGCCACCTGTTCTGAATATCAGAAGTAGCCAAAACTAAAAATCAATGCTGCAGAAATTGCTAGGGGCTAGTCGGACGCCAACCCAGCAATGCCTAGCGGCTAGGAAACAACTAACTTTTAAATTTTTAATTTTTGGCAACCTAGACCCGATTCTCGACCTAGGCGGTTTTTTCAGTGATAGGAAAAATTCGCCTAGACCAATTTTTACAACACTGCTGAAAATCGACATTTTTAAAATAAAAAAAATAGAGATAAGATGATGTATGGAAAGAAAATTCATCAATATGCTCTTGCTTTCAGAATGTCCCAACTCATCTCACTGGGATCGGTTGCTTGTAAATCGACCTGAATGCCATCTAGCTCTCTCTTGAATCTGTCTTTTGAGCTTGCATACAGCATCTTAGTCCTCACCCTTGCAGTGTCTGGTGACCTGCAACTCCAAGAATTCATCAATCTGTATGACATTGGTCTAGAATTTGAAACTAGATGTAATGTTCCATTGCATGATTGACAAAAATGCATAATAGTAGTTTGAGAAACTGATAAGTTATTATACTATTGGAGAGGAAAATCTTCTGATAATGGCTACTTCAAAGAAGCTATCATTTGATCATCACACTTATCATCTCTACCTTACTAGGGGAGTGATTGCAAAAACTTATGCTTTTAAAGAATGTTATTTATTATAGCAGAAACGAAAAATAGTTATGAATCGAACGTTGGTAGATAGTAGTTACCATGCAATGAAAAAGATCTTGCTCTTGTGACAATTTTCATCTGTTGTGAAGTCGTAATCAAAAACAGAGTATCGACAATCACCATCAGGCAAGCTGTTGGCGAAATCATCGTACGTTTCAGATTGGCTACCGGCCTTTTCTACTGTCACTTGTTGGAGGCTGTCATCAATCTTGAACACAATATATCTATAGTTCCTTTTTGCTTTTAGCTCCAAGAATTTCATCTTGCACTCATCACTTACAGCAATTCCTGATGCTGAATTTGCCTGTGCCCATAAACAGAATATATACAAACGAAACAAACATGTAATAGTTTTATGTGAGATCCCTTAAAATTTAGAGCAATAAGAAATCAGACTCATTTAATTCATAATCATTTACAAGAAACACAACCACAATTCCATAATCTCTCACTGAAAAATCAAGAATATTAAAGATTTATTTAGAGCTATTCATCAAGAATATTAATTGGTATCATTTACAAGATTGCAGCCCATCAAATTTTAAGTCTCATGCAAATTTTCATATATAAAAAACAAAAATTGAGGGATCTAATTAAACGATATGATTATTTGCAATTACATGCATGAGTGCAATGACATACCATTTTGTGTTTGTCTAATGGAAAAATGAACCTTCAGAAATTGGTGAAAATGGAGAACTGATCAAAGGGTCAAAAGGAGAATAAAGAATGGAAAAAAGGGATCCTTGATTTTTGGTAGGGCATTTGAGCCCTGAGGAGTTGAAGAAATGTTCAAAGGATGAGAGATATTTCAGGGTGTTTATAGAAAAAACTAAAGGCACATCATTAATCACACGTAACAGTTAAGTTGCTACTCTAACAGCCTCAAGAATTCAATACTTAAAAGTTAAAATACACAATTATAGGAGATTAAAATATTTTCATGAATTAATATGTTAATTGGTAGGAAAATATTCAAGGTTTTAATTTTAAAAAGATTATTCATTAATGTTAATTGGTAGGAAAGTATATTCAAGGTTTTAATTTTAAAAAGATTATTAAAAGTACATTAATGTTAATTGGTAGGAAAGTATATTCAAGCTTTTAATTTTAAAAAGATTATTAATAGTACATTAATGTTAATTGATAGGAAAATATATTCAAGGTTTTAATTTTAAAAAGATTATTAAAAGTACTTTTTGTATTCATCAATCTATAAATAGATTTACTTTTTTTGATCGGTTATAAATAGATTTACTTATGTGTTCTTGGGATCACCTTTTAATATGATCTGAATGTTACATAACACCCCTTAGTTAATGATAAAATTAATATTCCACTAAGGGGTGTTACAGTTACATTTGTGGGTAATATATGAACCATGTCACATGGTTTATAGAGGAGCTAACAAATTATTAATTATCTCTCCTCATATGCCATTCTTATAGAAATTGTTAAATCTCTGGTTGAATTATATTAGTTCGGTTAAACAATTAGTAAACATGACATAATAACGAAATGAATGACACAAAAAAAAAATTATGTATGTAGTTCAAAGTGATTTATATGATTTATTACAACTATGTAAAATAATGATGTTGCAAGAAAGTGCAGATGGCTCGTGCTAGTTTGAGGCTTTGGGATTTTTTGATAAGGATCGATTTTGTGTCCTAGGGTTTTCTCTCCTTTGATCGACTCCCTTTGAACTCGTCCGGTTTGCATCCGAGAATGTTCCTTCATGGAGTGCTCTTAAAACTCCATGATTGTATACTAGTTTCTTCTTTTTTCTGTTTTCATCTGAATCTCTCATTCCCCCTGTTTCCGTCTCCTCTTTCTTTCTTTCCTACCTTCTTTCTCTTTCTTTTCGCTGTAATCCTATTTTCTCTTGTTTTGTATTTGCAGATCTCTCAGAGGCAGCAAGATCTCTGATTTGCAGATTTCTCGTCTCGGCAATTACCATAGTCCATCCCCGGCAACAAACTCTGACCTTTTGTCAACCTCGGTATGGCAAAAGACTTGGAAAAATTATACTCCCATTTATCCCTCAACGCCTCCGAAGACACCCTAGCTAATACCCACATCCACCGTTATCCAGGACAATGATGCATTGAATCTATGCCTCGTTGGTAAAATTCTTGTCCCGTGCACCATCAGTCCCGAGCACGTATCAAGCCTTTTCAAATGCCTATGGAATCCTAGAGGCACTTTGTCATGCAAAGCCATCCACGATAATATATGTGTATTCACCTTTTATAATCTCCTAGATAAAAAGAAAGTTTTGGCCAGTACTCCGTTGTTATTCGACAAATACTTGATGGTTCTTCATGATGTCGTATCAGAAATTAACCCATCGGAAATTCGGTTTTCACAGTGTGAATTTTGGGTCCAATTACACAATCTCCCCCTTAGGCTTATGAATAAGGAATTTGCTCGAATTGCTGGAAACACTATTGGTAAATTTGTGGAGATTGATTCGGATACATCTGGTTACATGGTGGGAAAATTTATTCGCATCAAGGTGACCATCGATATCACTAAACCTCTTCACCGTGTCATCCATGCAGACGTACATAGTTAAAAATGGGTCGTCTTCTTGAAATATGAGTGACTCCCTGGTTTTTGCTTTCATTGCGGCACGATCGGACATGTTTCCAAAGATTTTGAGTTTCGTATTCTAAACCCCCCTTCTGAATCAGATGTCTTCGAGTTTGGAAATTGGCTTCGAGCATCGAATGCATCTACCTCATACTCTAATTTCAATCGAACCCAAAAATTTCCTAAGTCCCCTCCTCACAACCACAACCCACCCTCCCCACCGTCAAACCCCCAAAAACCCAACATCTCTTCTAATATCCACCCCCCAATTATGAAGCTTACTTTTCAACTCCAGCACCTCTCTCTCCCCAGCATCACCCTACCCCTCTCACTACACACATCCCTCACAATGTCATTATCTCTTATGTAAAACCAATCAACCCCTCTGAGCCCCTTCTCCATTTATCCCCACATAACACAAATCACGAAAGATTCTATCTCACCATAAAATCCACCCTCTCAAATTCCACAACTCATATTGCTCCATCTAATGTCGTTCTTATTCCTTCGAGTCGGCGTAGACGCCTTATTTCTCCATCCTCAAACACTCCCACCACCACAACCCCATACCTCCCAAACACCTATCCCCGCAAACCGATCTTATCACCTCTTTCCCTCATCTTTCAAATGTTATCATATGAAGGTCTTCCCCAACCCACCCATACCTCCTCATAATCTCCCTCTCATGATCCTCTTCAAGAACTCTACGAATTTCATCACACTAAGAGCCCCCATGAACCTCTATACACCGTAGTAGAAATTGACAGAATTCAAAAAATCGCTCGTTCCAAATTCACTTTTCTCTTGTAAAATCCCAAAGAAAGAAAGACAATTTCTACCCGTATTTTTCGATTGACGAAAACTCAACATTGATGGCTTCCTCGATAAAGAATGCAAGAGAATCATCTTGACAATTAGGAATTTAGAAGATGTTTCTTCTAAAATAAATCATCTGCAAAGTGGGCCTTTTGAATTGGAGCAAGTCAAAATTTGGAAAGAGTGTGCAATAAAGCAGTTGATGACCTCAAAGATCACTCGAGATATCCAGCATACCCTTGCTTTAAAAAGGAATTATCATTGATATGATGTCAAACAATTAGGATAATAATTTAGATGCTCAAAGCTTGCAATTTGCAACAGTTTGACTCTTTGCTTACCCTTGACTCTTTGCTTACCGCACGATCTAAAATAGAAACATCGAGTGAAGAAACACTGGTATAAAGAGGGAGATTAAAGCTCCCGTTGTAAATTTAATTCGATTTTCAGTTAACTTTTCATGAAAATCAAGTAATTTCTTTAATGCCCAAAACCTTAATCAACTCACGATTATCACAAATATAAAATACATACCTTGATCCATTCTTGTTATCTCTTGAAGATATATGAAACTTGCTCCTTGATCTTCAATGAATAAAACACTCATTTTAACAATAGATTGTCCCCTTCTAACCTCTCTTTTATTGTTTCTTGATGGATAGAAAACACAATGTCTTTCATGGCTATTTATAGAAGACATAAGGAAGATTCACCATCTTATGATCCTTTGTCTTCTTAACCTTTGAACTTCTTTCATTTATGAGGTAGAAGGGAGGGTATCTAGACCCTTGGTTTCAATACACTTAATACTAACTTTTCCATCAAAGTTAGTCTCATTCAATTAAAACCATGCACCTTCATATAATGTATACATTGAACATTATAAAACCATGTATCTTTACATAATGTGGACGTTGAACCTTATAGCACTTGGACCATCCTTAAAGAATATTAAAAATATTCTAACATTCTCCACTTGGTCCAAGTGACAACTTGAAGCTTTTGGAGAGAATTTTCATTAAGTCCACATTAACGAACAACTTTATTGAGTTGAAATTGATTGAATCATGGCGGTCACATATTAATTTGTCAATATGATTCCTTCCATGTATCATAAATCAATCTCAATTCATCATAACTTTTAATTATGAGGATTCCTGTAAGCCTCAACTTTTATGTATTCAAAAGACTAAACTTGTCATCCAATTAACAATAAGTGTACACAACTTTTTCTAGATAACAAGATAAACAATACAGAAACAAACATCTTAATTGAATTCAGAGTATCATAATATCACGAGCAATATTTGTATGCATACATCATACTCATTATACTAACAAGGACTTTCCTATTATGCCCATCCTTCCAACATGTCCGGAAATTATTTTGGGCGGTAAACCCTTAGTCAGCGAATTCGCTATCATAAAATCTGTACTAATATGCTCAATTGATACTCGTTGTTTCTGCACTTCTTCCTTAACAGATAAGTACTTTAATTCCATATGTTTGGCACCTTTAGAGTACTTATCATTCTTTGAGAAGAAGACAACTGCAAAATTATCACAGTAAATTCTCAATGGCTTGGCTATACTGTCGACAATCCCAAGTCTTGAGATAAATTTTTGCAACCACAGTCTATGAATTGTGGCCTCAAAGCATGCCACAAATTTAGCCTCTATAGTAGAAGAAGCAAAGATAGATTGCTTTCCACTTTTCCATGATACTGCTCCGCCGGCCAAAAGGAATAGATAACCAAATGTAGATTTTCTGGTGTCCACACATCCAGCATAATCTGAATCCGTATAACCTATCACTTCCAGGTGATCAGATCTTCTATACATTAGCATGTGATCCTTGGTGCCTTGTAAGTACCTAAGGACTTTCTTAGCAGCTTTCTAATGGTCTATTCTAGGATTACTTTGATATCGACCTAACATACCAACAACAAAACTGATATATTTTTTGAGTGCATGTTTGAACATACATCAAACTCCCAACCACTGAAGCATAGGGAATTGATTCCATCGTCTTGCATTTCAAATCATTCTTGGGACATTGCATTTGATTAAATTTATCCCCTTTTCTGAATTGGAACAACCCCTGCAGAGCAATTTTCCATTCTGAATCTTTCTAAAACTTTGTTAATATATCCTTTCTTAGACAATCATAACATTCCTTGTGATCTATTACGAAATATTTCTATTATCACATAGGATGCCTCACCCATATCCTTCATTTCAAAGTTCTTCGAAAGAAACTTCTTAATATCATGTAACATGCCCATGTCATTTGCAGCAAGCAAGATATCATCAACATACAGAACTAAAATAACAAAATAGCTCCCACTAAACTTTCATATAGATACATCGATCAACGATGTTCTCTATAAAACCATAATATGTAACAATATCATTAAATTTTAGATACCATTGACGGGAAGCTTGTTTTAATCCGTATATTGATTTTCTCAGCTTACACACCATATTTTCCTTTCCCCTTTCTAAGAATCCTTCCGGTTGATCCATATATACTTCCTCTTCCAAGTCTCCATTTAGAAAAGCGGTCTTTACATCCATCTGGTGAAACTCCAAGTCATAATGAGCAACCAAAGCCATAACAATCCTTAAAGAATCTTTCTTAGAAATCGGAGAGAAGGTTTCTTTATAGTCGGTGCCATCTTTTTGAGTGTATCCTTTAGAAACAAGTCTGGCTTATATCTTTCAATGTTTCCATTTGAGTCTCGCTTGGTCTTAAAGACCCATTTACATCCGACTCGTTTACAACCTTCAGGCAACTCTATTAATTCTCAGACATTGTTATCACTCATTGACTTTAATTCTTCTTTCATGGCAACAAACCACTTTTTAGAATTGCTACATTCCATGGCCTGATGGGATGAGACATGATCTTTATCAATACTGAGATCACATTCATGCTCAAGAGAATAAATCACATAATCATCATAAATAGACGGTCTTTTCTGCCTTTCAGATCGTCTTAATATTTCATGATGTGGCTGATTTATCCCTGGCATTGGTTCATTCAGTGGGTTAGGAACCTCAGTTTCTTGTTCAGATATGTTGCGTGATTGTGATACAACAATAGGAACATGAACAATGTCATTAGATATAATGGGCAAAGATTCTTCAGCCCGAGTCTCTTGGATGAATACCTTATGTGGTTCCTCACTCCCACTGATATGCCGTTCTCAATAAATCGTGCAATTCATGTCTCAACTATTCTCGTACTATGGTTAGGACAATAAAATCTATACCCCTTAGACTTTTCAGGATAGCCAATGAAAAAACCACTGACTGTCCTAGCATCAAGCTTCTTTTCATGTGGATTATATACTCTTACTTCAGTTGGACAACCCCAAACACGAAGATGTCTTAAATTGGGTTTCCTGCCTATCCATACTTCATAAGGAGTTTTAGGAACTACTTTACTAGGAACCCGATTAAGAACATATGCAGCAATTTTTAAAGCATACATCCACAATGATAGGGGTAAAGAACAATTACATAACATACTTCTAACCATATCCATTAATGTATGATTTCACCATTCAACTACACCATTTTGTTGAGGTGTACTAGGCATTGTTATTGTGCACAAATGCCCTTACTTTCGAGGAACTTTGCAAATGGACCTGGATGTTGTCCATTTTCATCAAACCTTACAAAATACTCACTTCCTATATCAGACCTCACAATTTTAACCTTTCTATCTAACTGCCTTTCCACCTCATTAATGAACACCTCAAGGATGTCCACTGACTGAGATTTATCATGCATTAGATACACGTAATCGTAATGTGAGAAATCATCTATAAAGGTGATGAAGTATTTTTCTCCACCCCAAGAAGGGATGTCAAAAGGGCCACAAATATCAGTGCGAATTATCTGTAATAGCTGAGTGCTTCTGGTGGCAGATTTCTTTACTGTGTGTTTGGTTTGTTTACCTTTTATACATTCCACATACACATCCAAGTCAGTGAAATCCAAGTGAGGTAGTATTTCACTTTTTACTAACCTCGTCATCATTTCCTTGGAAATATGACCTAGTCTTTGATGCCACAGAGAAGCAGAATATTCATTCTGTGCACTACGTTTGATACCAACATTGTGTTCAATATTAAACAAAGAATTACAAAACTTTTCATCAAGATTAAAATGATACAATCCATTAATTAAAATACCAGAACCTTAATAGTACTTATTCCTTAATAATGTAAATGTACCATTTGCAATCTGAAAACTAAAACCATTATAATCCAACAATTGAAATAGAAACTAAGTTTCTAGCACATTCAGGTACATAGAGACACTTTTCTAGATCTAAATGACACCCAATGTCTAGGATCAACCTGTACGTCCCAATGCCCTCTATTCATGCCTTCATTCTATTTCCCATAAATAAGTATTGATCAGTTCCATTTATAAATTTGGATTGAATGGAATCCCAGTGTAACATGAGACACATGAGTAGTAGCACCAGAATCTAACCACCAAGTATTAAAAGGAACCTCGATAAGGTTTGATTCGAAACAAATAGAAACATAATATGTACCTTTCTTTTCGAAACAAACCTTTCTTTTCGGGCAGTCTTTCTTTACTTGCCCAGGTTTCCTGCAGAAGTAGCACTTCTGTTCCTTATGGATCAAGCCTTCATTTACCTTCATTGGGGCTTTACCTTTTCGTTTATCCTTTTTACTTGGTTTAATTTTGCTGCCACTAGCACCATCATAGACCGTGATATGGATGGAGTTTTCCTTTATTTTCCTTAATCTCCATTCCTCCTGAATCAACATGGCATTAAGTTCATTGAAGTTCCATTTATCTTTAATGGTGTTATAGTTAACCTGGAACTGGCCAAACTCAGCAGGAAGAGAGTTAATGATAAACTGTACTAGGAATGATTCACTCACATCCATTCCCATTGTCTTTAAACTGCTAGATTAGACATTTCTGTCACATGATCGTGAATGGAACATGACCAATTAAATCTTTTAGTGGCCAACTGACTCATGAGACTCCCAACTACGAACTTGTCTGTAATGTCCGATTGAGAGTACTCTTTGACTTTCATCAAAAATTTCCTTGCATTGTCTGTTTTAGGCATTGATGGCTTGATGGAATCTGCCATGGAAATTTATGATTGGAACATGACCAATTAACACCACCAACTGCAAATTGGGCAGAACTAAGTCAACGGTTTCTAGCCAAATACTTTCCCCCCAGTAAGATGTTGCAACTAAAATCTGAGATCGCACAGTTTAGGCAATTATATGTTGAGTCACTATATGAAGCATGGGATAGATTCAGGGAATTGTTAAGGAGGTGCCCTCAACACGGATATCCCGACTACCAACATGTCCAATACTTCTATAATGGTTTGAGTGGCAACAAAAGAATAATAATAGATGATGCATCTGGGGGTGCACTACAAGGGAAATATCCTGAGGAGGCACTATACTTGTTAGAGGAGATGGCGAACAATAGTTACCAATGGCCATTCGAGAGGTCTACTATCCGACGAGTGGCAAAAGTTCAAGATGAGAAGGTCGCCATGCTCACAGAACAAGTATCCGTGCTGAATATGAAACTAGATGTGATGCAACAAGTTGTTGGAAAATAATAACTTCAATTGCAATTAATCATCCAATAAAAGTATCCATTAACCTAATCCCAAACTCGGGAATCACAAGATGTTTAGCCAGACATAGAAAATAAATAATCCATAAACAAATTATTCAAGTTCATATCTAACTAATCAAAAGTAAATGATACGATGGAATGAGTAAACTCAGGGATGTTGAGGATCTCTCGATCTATCTTCAATCCTCAAGCGTGTGGTTGCGACCTCGATCAATCTCTCCAATCCTCCGGTAGAAGGTTGCTCTTTTCTCTGCGTTCTAGGGAAAAAGTCTATTTGTCCCCGTTTGTGGCCGCCTCGTCTTTATTTGTACTCCGTTTGGGTCAAAACCTAGTTGAGAAACTGTCAAACTTTGTTTTCCCGCACAGACGCACGGGTCGTGCGCCTAGCGCACGCCCAGCCCGTGCGGGGTACCGTAGGAATTGTTTCTTTCGCTGAAGGGCGCACGAGCCATGCGTTCCACGCACGACCAGCTCGTGCGTCATGCCGTAGGCTGAGTATCAATTTTGGGTGGCGCACGGGTCGTGCTATGGACGCACGCCCTGCCCGTGCGCACTTGCTGAAGCTGATACTTGTTCGTTTCCTTCCGTTTTCGCCTTAGGTTCGTCTCGACGCTCGATTCAACTCCCAACATCGTACGTTACTTCAAGTATTGGCGGTCCTTTACCGCAATGCTCCGAATTGTTGCCAAAATGCTACAAATATCATTCAATTCCTACAAAACGAGCAAAGTGTAATACCTTTTCCACAAAACAGAAATAAAGCCTTTCACTCAAGTAACGCATGCATAACAACTAATTCTAACTACAATTAAGCCCAAAATACATGCAAAACACATACCAATCAACTTTTCATGTTAATAGATTTTTTTAATATTTACCACTGTGTTTTGATGTTCAACTTTTAAATTTGTACATTTTGACTATTAGATATGAAGTTGTTTGTTTGATATATGAACATATATAAAAATAGAATAATTTTTATTTTTCGAAATATTTCATTTCCCCTAAAATTATGTTCCTAAATTTGAAACAAGATTTTTGTTTAATTCATTTAATAATTCTAACAATTGTTTAACTTTTTAAACCGTAAAAAAAGTTGGAATTTAAAATGACTTTATTTGTTGATTGTATTGAAAATATAATACATTAATATTTAGCATTGGGAAATTGTATTTTTTTCAAATTGTTACTTTCTTATAGATAAACATGTTCAATAAATAGATATAATTCACATTTACAAAATTTATTATCATCCAAATTTATTGTCCTTAAAGAGGATTTTTAATATAATAATTTATTTTTATATTTTTTAATTGTATGATTTATAATTACATTAATTAAATTTCTATTTTAATTATTTATTAAAATTCTGAAAAAATTGCAATCACTAAAAATTATGTTTGTACAAATACAATTCGTGCATCGTCCATCCTGTAAAATACAAATATAAGAACTCGAATAGAACATAATAAATAGAAAATCCAAATAGTACAATACAAATCTTCACAACTAATTTCAAAAAAAAAATTAATAACATGAATAAATAAATACATGGTAAAATCGACAAAAATAAAAAATATCTCTAAAAAAATAAATCTAATAAAAATAATAATATTATCAAAACTATATTTTGTTGACTACTATTTCATTAATTATTGTACTTAGTTCTTCTATTATCTTATATACATGTATTAACTTTTCATTTATTTTACAATGAACTTTTGCAAAAAGCTTTGCCACCAATTTACACATACAAACAAATTTGAAAAACAAATTTTCATCTGAATTTATTACTATAACCGTGAAAAAAAGTGTGACACCAATTTCACACTTATTAAAAATCTAGACACGACTAAAATGAAATAGACGATGTAGGTGCGCTTTGTCTTTATTCTCGTGAAAAATCACTTTTCGAAGATACACAAATACACTGTGAAGCCCCGATTTTTCCGAAGCTATTAATTGATCCTTATTGTTGTTTATACATTTGATCGACTATTTTACCGCGTCATTTTGACGGGTAATTAATAATAATATACACATTTTGTATTTTATTTCATTTTATTTAATTATTTGTGATCATGATCTTATTTAATTCTATCCCTCATTTATGATCACTTGATTGATCATTATTACTATTTTTGTATTTATTAGTCACCTTAGAATATTAAGAGACTATTTATTTTGGAGACTTTTACCTTATAGAATTAAGATTTTGATTTAGATTAAGTGATCATGAGACTTACAAGTGATCAAGGAAATCACTAAATATTTTGGAGATTGATATATTTCATCTATTATCATCAAATTTGGGACAAAAAAAAAATATATATGGAATTACCATATTGCCCTCATAGTGGACGGCCAAGTGCCAACATGGTATTTTTGGGATAAAAATATCATCCAACTCTTGTACACCTACACCATATATTAGTCATCTTGTGTATAATTATATCATTAATTCAAACATTATACACATCATCTTATACACCAATTCTTTATTACTATTTTTCCCAACTTATTCCATTCTTCCCAACATTCTCCTTATTCCTCTCAAATTCCAATTTGACCCACACTTTGACTTGCATTTTGTCTCCATGCAAGAGACAAATTACAAGACACAATTTGATCAAAATTTTCTCTCCCTCTCTCTCATACTACACGGCCATATGGCCTATTACACACAAAAAATTCATCTCATTTCATCTAACACATTTATCCTCTAACAAAAATCCTCCTCCTCTCTAAAAACTCCCAACTTCTCTATATTCTTCCTTTCACCTTCTTCTTCTATACTTAGAAAAATTTTCAACATTTCCTCCCTATTCTTCATAAAAATCGAACCATCATCATACAAGGTAAGAAATTTTAGCTTCAATCCATTTTTTGATATCACATTGTTCATCTCTTCCACCTTCTTAACTTAAGTTTGAATTTGGTTTGGAGGTACATTTAGAAGAACTTGAAGGTTTGAACTTGACAACATTTTGAAGAAGGACCTCAAGCTTGAAGAAGAAAATAGTAGAAAATTAGACTACAAGGTAAGAATTGTGTACTAGACCCTTCTTTCCTACTCTTCCTATTTTTTTCAAATTTTAACACCCCTTTTTCATTTTTGAGAAATAGGGGCTGACCTTAGAAGATTTTGGAGTTGAGCCAAAATTTCCAATTTTTGAGCTTCAACTAGTCTCCAAACATCTACTACACAAGGTAAAGTGTAGTCCTTTTCATTTCCTTATTTCCTTCTTTTTCTCCTTAATTTTCTCTCATTTTTCTAACTCCAAATTTTGATATTTTCTTGACTTAGGGGCTGACCTAAGAAGCCTCATCCAAAAATTGTGAAATTATCCTTTTATTTCACAATTTCCAAATTTAAGGTGGGTGGAAAATTATTTTTCCAACTTTTAGGTGTTTTGATTAAATGCATGTAGAAACTTTAATCATGAGCCTTGAGATATATATAATTATGTATTGCATGTCAATTTTATATATCAAATCATGAAAATTCTCAAGAGTTGCTCAAAATAATTATTTATTGAATTTTAGGTGCATGCATGTACACTTTAATGCTTTAATTGATGAATTCTTGTATGTATTGGACATGCATGTGTATGATCTTTAAAATATATGTTTTGGATGACTTATAACCTGGAAAAGTCGAGCATAATTGATTAAATTTCAATTTTGGACTTAAAATGCAAAAATAGAAAGTTGGTGGACTAAATTGCAAGAAAATAAAAGTTAAAGGACCCCTCTGCAAATTTCGAAATTTGGGACTGTAATCAGGTTCAAAAATGATTTTTGGACATTTTAATAAAGTTTTAAGAGTTTTAAGATAAATAAAATCAACCTTTAAAAGCCAAGGACTAGATTGTAAAATTTTGAAAGTAAGGGCTACTTTGCAATTTTTAAAAAACTGTACCAGACCTAAACTTTAAAAATTGAAAATTTTACTCTTAAGTTACTGGGAATGACACATTTTAAAAGTATTCCAAAAATCCAAGTGGTTAGGGCTTGGAAAGTAATTTTTCTAAAATTGAGGGACTAATGTGTAAAATATTAAACTTGAGGACCCAAATGAAATTTCCAGGACTTATGCAGCCCATGCACCTGGAAATACTAACTTAACTATAACTTAATTATATTTTGGACCCAAGGTTCAAATTTCATAATAATTGGACCCCTAAAAGCCTTAAAGGCAATTATTTTAAAATGGGACAAAAATGATATTTTCAAAAGTTGAAGGACCTACACATATTTCTTTTAAAAACTGATTTTGTCCCAATATCCTACCAACCTTAGTGACATTTTCCAACTGGAATCACATTAAAAGCCCTTCCGGTTTGTGAGTTCCGAATTTTTAAAACTTAAGGTCCGAATTGGCAATTTTTACAAATTTGGGGCCAATGTGAGATTTTTATAAAAACTCGACCTCAGAACTTTAAAAACCTGAATCTATGGACAATTTGGAGAATTTAGGAACTGACCTCATAATTTTTCAAGGTATTTTATTTTAATTTTTAAAGTTATTTTACAAACGGGGCAAAATTTTTTTCTTTTATAAAACCTAACTCAAATTATTTTCTCTTTTACTAAAATAGCCCTGGATCCTCTGACTTGGAGATTTAATTAAAGTATTTTATTTTTCAAAACCCTTGACTTATCGGAGGCGACTTCCTCGCCTTGCGATTTTGAATCTATAACGGGACTTATGTTCCACCTAATCTTTCAAGATATCGAAGATTGTTTATCCTTCTAATGATCATCTTCATCCAAATACTCCACCAACGCCATAATTGCCACTCGCGCTTTTCAAAAATTTTCCCAAATCGCTTTTAAATCAATAATAGCCTGGTTGATCTGTCACTGTAATTGTAATTACTTTCTGCCGAGTCAACTTGGTGTGTCGAGCTCGCGACGGAATGGATACGTCGGGGATGGAACCGGCAGCTTTATTTCCACTCTTCCGTCCCCATCGCCCTAATCCCCAATCGAGGGACGGAGTTTGTCCAAGGGAAGCGGGTCGTAATCGAGGTATAATCATGATTATGACAGATCCGAGCCTCGCCCGGCTCACTGTGGATTTTGTCTTTGCCTACGGAGCGATAAGGTGCGGTCTTGGACCATCTTGACCGGGAGTTACAAGGAAGAACGGAGGAATCGTTGTCCGATCCACACGATTCCGGAGTTATCGTCCCGTTTTGGTTGGCGTTACATTTGCACGCAACCGCTTGTTTTGCATTGGTTGGCGCTACAAATCCGACGCAACCATTATTTGCCTTGCATAGGATTGGCGTTACACTTCCGCACGCAATCTACCTGTCTTGATCGATTCACATAGTGTCATGTGACCATGAATGCTATTTTCTTGAATCGTATAAATATACTATTGTATTATTTTATCACGACGCTTGTGAATCGTGTGTGTGAAATCATGCATCATACTCACGCCGCGTTTTCATATAATTGTTTTCTCACATTAACTATATTGCGCCACACTCGCATTACCGATCACCCCATCCACCGAGATTTTTGTCTCATCCCCACTTTGTTTTCTAACCTTAGATGAGAATTTCGTTGGAGATGTTGAGAACTCGGCGGATTGAGACCTTGTACTACGCTTATTGGATTTATGTTTCTTGTTGTTGATTGGACTCTTTTCTTATGTTGTTGTTGGACTTTTGTATTTCATTCCATTCGGGTTTGTAATTGAGGGCGTATGACCCTTTGACTTTAAGTTGCTACTTTGTTGATTTTCGGGTTGTAATTTGGTTGTGGATTGTAGACTTTAAGTGGTAACTTGTATACATTATTTATTTCGCCGCTATTTAGACTCGACTTATTGGGTTCTCATTGATATTTGTCTGGACTGTTAGTTCATTTGTATTTAAGTTGTGGATCGTCGTCGTGTCCCGTTTGGGGCGTGACATACACAGCCCCGAATGTATTATTTTTAATTATGAAGTATGATATTTTTTTCTTTTTTGACTTCATCAATAAAAAATATTAAATAATATTTTCATGTATATTGTTTGATGATATATCAATATTATTATAATTCAAGAGATATAATTCGTTGAATTATTAGGAAAATGCACACGTCACAGTACAAAACGGGGGCCTCACAGATATGCATCCGTGCATCGCACCAGGATACAATGTGGGCAATCAAGGCAGAGTGGAGTTAAGTGAAAAGAAAACATATGTTGAAGAGATGTTATCCTCATTTATCGGAGATACAAGGGCAAAACTTAACAAAGATGAAGCAAAGATAGACAGGATAGAAGAACATGTCACTCAGCTGAACACGAACGTAAACGCAAGACTGAAATCTCTGGAAACACAAGTAGCCCAGATCGCAATGTTGTGGGAGGCCAACATCAAAAAGGCAAATTCCCAAGCGATACTGAGCTGAATCCACGAGAACAATGCAATGTCATTCGTTTGATGGACGGCATTGAGGATTCACAGATTTCAAATGATACGGTTCAACGAAAGTGATTAGAAATCTGAAGTCTGGCTGAAGACGTAAAACTTAGCACTTTATGGGAGGCAACCCAATTTATTTCCTATTTTCATACATTTTTATTTTTTTATCGCCTTCAATTTTAATTTTTTTTCTATTAACTTAATTCTTAGTTTTGTTTAGTTTTTTGAGTTGTTGTGTAGGAAGCATCAGGGCAAACTCCCGATTATTAAAAAAATCCCACACGGGCGTGTGAGACCACACGGCCGTGTGGCCCAGCACCCAGAAACGGGCAGAATTCAAACTCCCCCTATTTCACCCCAAAAATCTCATTTTTTCTCCCACTTTCTCCTACACAAACCATAACACACGAAAATTCTCTCCCTAAATTCCCAAACTACTCTCCAAATTCACCACAAATCTCAAACCAAAAACACAAATCCTTCATCCTCTCAAGAAACCCACCACCAAAAGACTACAAATTTCCAACTTCTCCAAAGTCTACACTAAAGTTGGGGGGTACTCCACAAAATTTCAGATTTTTATCTTCAAAATCTTGAAATTCATGGCTTATAGAGATGAGAGGGGAACAAAGAGAAAGACAAGAAGAAGAAGGGAGCCAACTCCAGAGCCTGAACCCGAACCTCAACCAATATTCGACCCCGAGGATCCCGAAGCTTCAAATGTAATCTTGACAAACGAAACACACCGGGCTAGATGGGCGATACTCTACTTCGGTCCATGGGTAAATACAAGGTATCCCGATGAACCTACTCTTGCTAAATTAGGTTTGTTGGAAGATTTTAGAGACATGTGTGGTAGAATTGATTGGCATTAATTTTTAAATGGGCATTGGGCCACTTATTCAGTTATCACACTTGAATATTTGAGTAGCTTTGAATTAGTGGTTCAAAAAAGAGACATGGTGAGAATTAGGTTTCAAGCGAGGAATTAGAGGGAATTAAGTATTGATGATTTAAATGAAATTTGTATATGTTTTGGAGAAAGATAACTGGGAAATGAATCTACACGATAGGTACCTCAAAGGCATCTAGTATTCAAAACCCAATATTTTGTTATGTTCTGCGAGTCTTAGCTGAAACTATCTTTGCGAGGGAGGAGAGCGGAGGGGCGTTGAGGGTGGACAAATTATTCATCATATGGTGTATGGCATCAGGGACTGAAATTGTGCCAAACGCCGGGGCTATGATAGCCCGACAATTTGATAGGATAACAAAATCTGAGAGGGGTGGAATTTGTATAGGGGGGATGATTACTCCTATCGCTGAATATTTCAATATTAACTTGGAGGGCTATGAGGAGACCGCGAGGTGTAAATTGATTGATCTGAATGTTTTAACTGCTATGCAAATGATAAGATTCGATGGGTGTGATTACTGGCTCATTCAAGCAGATAGAACAAAGGTTCGGCTTCCTAACCCCGAAGCAACATCCATAAGAAATAGGGGTAATTGGTTGCTTAGAGAGGAACAAGGTGGTGTTGCTCAAGAAGAGCACGATGAGCCGGAATCATCTAGATAAGGGGGTAACCGGCCACTGACTATGAGTGAGAGGCTCGAAAGGGTGGAAGTGATAAGTGTCATTTTGTACATATTTTATATTATTAATTCAATAGTTTTTGAATTGTTTTGTTAGAAAAATCATAGTTTCTCAAGTATTTTCAGCATTTCATAGTGTGATGTGTTTAACATTATAGGTGGAGCAATTTGGAGCAATGTGAAGCCAATATTACTTGAAAAAGGCAAGAAAATCACTCAACATGACTTGGGGTGTCAAGTAACATGGCCATGTTCAAAAAAGAAGGAAATAAATTGGATAAAAATTGGAAAAAGGGTCCAAAACGGCCAAGCCGTGTCACCAAACACGGCCATGTTGAAGGGGATCAAAGGAGGAAAAACCGCACAAAACAGCCCGAACACGGCCTGGCGTGTTGTACAACACGGCCAGTGTCGCACAACACGGCCTTGCAGTGTCACGACACGGCCTGTCGTGCAATTTTCGAGAAAAATTTGTGCAAAGACGGCTGGCCGTTCCATTCTCGCGTGTCCAGGGACCCTTTTGCAACTTTCCCATGTGAAAATTATGGAAAACTCACCTACCAAGCCTTTTGGCCACTTTTATACACCTTTAACACCCAATTTTTTGCAACATGTCCCCATATTCCCTCAATCATCATGTGTATACAATGATTCAACCAACTCAACCATGAATGTGCACACAATGATTCAACTAACAAGCATGGAAATGGGGCATTTGTTAATATGGTATTTCACAAGATGGTGCTTATAAAAGCCAAGAGTTTGAGTTGGAAAATCATTCATTAGAGATTCATGTAATATTCATTCATAGAGATTCATAGTGTTTAACATTTTGAGTGGAATTGGGATCAAGAGGTCTTGGAGGAGTAAGCTTGAGGCAACATTGGGGAAGAAGGCTTGGAGCAACATCATCAAGTCGATTGAGATTTTGATAAAGATAAGTACACCATGTCTACAATGTTTACATCTTCTTGTGTAATTTATTCTTGTATCAAAAGCATGTGTAGCTAAACTCCTAGTGTTTGAATGTAATGAACTCTAGAATGGATTTGTGATTAAGGTGTGTATGTTTTTAATAAAATCTTCATATTTTGTGTGATTCACTTATATTATGCTTCGTTCATTCGAATTGATATTTGCGCAATATTGATTTGAAGTTTATTTTTCATCAGGAAATCGAGAGATTCATGGTGAAATAGAACTATATAAGTGAAAAGAGTTGCATGCAATCCTAGATATAGGACGACATAAATCTTCTGGATTAGGGTCAAACCTAATATGGGAATTCATAAATCGTTATAATGCAATCTTGGGGGTTTTAACTAGAAAGAGATTTCAGTTAATCAACTTGAGATTAGGAGTTTTTCGCCTTGAGAAAGGGATTAACTTAAATCGGGAATTTCTACGGTCCACATAGCATGAGATTTTATTAAAAGAGGTTGGTTTTTGCTTAAGGTCTTATGGTTGAATCTTTTAACTTGTCAAATCACAAAAACATTCTAGAGGATTTACATTCAAACACACTTCTATCTCTTGATTTCTTATTCTACAAATTTTACTTCATTTTTACACTTCGATAATTTAGATTCTTTATCAAACAAAAACTCGAAAATTGTTAGATTAAATAACAAAAAAGACGGTAATTATTAGTACTTATAATCCTCGTGGGAATGACACTCGGTACTAATAATCTATACTATAAAACGATAGTGCACTTGCCTACGGTTTTAAAGGTAGCTTTTGAGCCATCAAGTTTTTAGCGCCGTTGTTGGGATTGTAATATTAAGAACACCTTATTTTTGTTAATTTAATCATTTTTTTTTTATTTTCATCAATTGTCTTTCTAGGTATATATCTTTATAAGTCTTGGATTATACTTATCCTCCTTGTTTACTACGATGCATGCCTACTCGTCGCCGAACGGAAGGCGAGACCGGCAGCAACACGGAGGAAAGTATTGAAGAGTACCACGAGGAGGATACTAACGAAAGCAAGGATCCCGATATGGCGGATGAACAACAAAGAACCATGTACGACTACGCTAAGCCATCTAATTTTTTCGTCTAGTATCGTAAGGCCCATTTTGCGGACCAATAATTTGAAATCAAACCGAATGTCATTCAAATGGTGCAACAATTTGTCCAATTCGACGGCTTACCGGATGAAGATCCAAATAATCATATCGCGAATTTCCTCGAAATTTGCGATACTTTCAAAATAAATGGAGTCTCCGACGATGCCATCCGTTACGCTTATTCCCATTTACTCTTCTCTTGGGACGGGCTAAACAATGGTTAAACACTTTGCCGAAGGAACAATCACAACATGGAGCATTATGGCGGAAAAATTCCTTTTAAAGTATTTCCCACCCGCTAAAACCGCACGATTGAGGAATGAGATCTCTTCATTCACTCAAGAGGACGATGAAACCTTGTACGACACTTGGGAGAGATTCAAAGAATTCTTTGCGAAAATGCCCACATCATGGTCTTCCCATTTGGATGCAAGTCCAAACATTTTACAATGGGTTGCTCTCATCGACAAGGCAAGATTGATGCGGGGGGGAACATTGAACAATAAGACACCGGCCGCCCCAAGATCTCATAGAAGGAATGGCCATGAATGGCTATCAATGGCAATCCACGGGAAAAACCAACAGTCGGTGGGAGTATATAATGCGGACGGTGGTGACACTACCGCCATAAGCTCTAACTCGAGAAAATCGACGGGTTGGCAGCTCCAAAACCACCAACACAAAAGTTCTTCTCATGCGAGACTTGTGGAGGATCGCACAACCACCAAGATTGCCCTCACGCGATACCGCCACATGAACAAGTGGATTATTTAGGTAATCAATCTCGATCTTTCAAAATAATCCTTTCAAAGAAACACTTATAATCCAGGTTAGGCGTCAACACCCGAACTTTAGTTGGGGAAACCAAGGTCAACGGCTTTAATCCAAACGCACTCCCCAATTAAATCGCACCTCCCGGTTTCAACCGCGAAAACCAAGTTTGGAGGACTTACTGTCCAAATTCGTCAAACAACGGAAACCCGTTTCACGGCCACCGAAACATCCTTAAGGAATCAAGAAGCATCCATTCGCAACTTGGAAAATCAAATTGGTCAAATTGCCAAAATGATCTCCGAAAGGCCACAAGAGGAGCTTACTTACTAGCAACACCGAGCCAAATCCAAGAGAACAGGTAAAAGCAATCACTCTAAGGAGTGGAACAAAACTAGACGAAGTACGGGATGGGAGGACGAATCCACGCCCACACAACAAAAAGACGAACAGTATCCAAGGAAACAAAGAAAATGGTACCGGAATTCCAACCACCTATCCCAGTATCCAAGTCGATTGCACAAGGACAAACATGACGACCAATTTGGTAAGTTCTTGGATTTATTTAAACAATTGCACATCAATATTCCTTTTGTTGAAGCCCTTTTTGATGCCAAAATATGCAAGTTCCTAAAAGATCTTCTTTCAAATAAAGAAGAAGCTTGAAGAAATATCCATGGTGCAATTAAATGAGGAATGCTCGGCAATTTTGCAAAACAAGTTACCTCTTTAAAATCAAAGATCCAGGGAGTTTCACTATTCCTTGTCATGTCGGTAATTTGGTGATCGGGCATTGGCGATCTAGGGCTAGCATTAATTTGATACCTTATGATTTATTCAAACAAATGGGTCAGGGAGCCAAAACCAATAGGATGAGGCAATTACCGTGGATCTATTAAATATCCTAGAGGCATTGTTGAAGATGTTTTGGTCAAAGTCGATAAGTTTATATTTCTGTCGATTTTGTAATTCTTGATATGCATACGGATGTCGAAGTCCCTTTGATCCTAGGGCGTCCATTTTTAGCTATCGCTTGCTAAATCATTGGCGTGCATGATGGCAAACCGATTTTAAGAGTCGAAGATGAACAAGTCATTTTTAAAATCGCTACATCAATGAAAAATACGATAGATAAAGATGACTCATGTTTTGCTATTGATCTTATCGATATGGAGATAACCAACTCTCTACCAAGCATGATTTCTAACGAATTTTTGGAGACTTGTATTGTTCAAAGTGCGGGTATATCGGATGAAAACCCCTTTCTTAGGGAATCCGTACTCGCATTGGAGGAAAACAAACCAACAGAGCGACCGAAAGAGTTCGAAAAGATTGAAAACTCACGGTGGAGCATATCAAACCATCCATTGAGGATCCACCTTTGTTTGAAGGAGTTACCCGAACACTTGGAATATGCATTTCTAGCCGAGAACGCCAAACTTCCCGTAATTATTTCCTCCAATTTATCTTCTCATCAAAAGGATAGATTGTTGGCAAATATAGGGGAACATAAAAAGGCCATCGCTTGGAAAATCTCCGACATTCGAGGGATCAATCCTTCCTTTTGCACTCACAAGATTTCGATGGAGGAAAACTTCAAGCCGGTTGTTCTACCTCGGCCGCTTAAATCCAAACATGAAAGAGGTAGTTAAAGCGAGAGGTAATCAAACTACTAGATCTTAATCTATCCAATCTCGTGATGGTGGGTAAGTCCGGTTCAAGTGGTCCCAAAGAAAGGTGGGATAGCGGTGGTACCAAATGAAAAGAATGAACTTATTCCGATGCGAACGGTATTAAGGTTGGCGAGTTTGCATCGATTACCGACTGACTTAACGATGCTACTCGCAAGGACCACTTTCCCTTACCTTTTATTGATCAAATGCTTGAACGTTTATCCGGTCACCTCTATTATTGCTTCCTTGATGGCATGTCAGTTATTTTCAGATCGATAGCACCGGAGGATCAAGAGAAAACCACTTTCACTTGTCCCTACGGTATTTTCGCTATAGACGCATGCCTTTTGGGTTGTGCAACGCACCAAGAACTTTTCAACGCCGCATGCTTGCCATCTTCGACGAACTTGTAGAAGAAATCATGGAAGTCTTCATGGATGATTTTCGGTTTTTGGGGATTCATTTGATCTTTGTCTTGCAAATCTTAAAAAAGTCCTTGTTCGTTGCGAAGAGACTAACACGGTACTTAATCGGGAAAAATGCCACTTCATGGTACAAGAAGGCATTGTTTTGGGGCATAAAATTTCTTGCGGGGGAATTGAAGTTGACAAAGCGAAAGTTGATACAATTTCCAAATTGCCACCGCCTCGGTGAAGGCTATCCAGAAGCTTTTTGGGGCACAGGGTTCTATAGGCGCTTTATCAAAGATTTTTCAAAAATCGCCCGACCACTTACTCGCTTTTAGAAAAGGATGCGGAGTTTTTGATATCAACGATGAATGCCTCCAAGCATTCAACACTTTGAAAGAAAAACTCACCACTTCTCCCATCATGGTGGCTCCGGATTGGTCTCAACCGTTCGAACTCATGTGTGATGCTAGTGACTATGCGGTAGGAGCGGTACTTGGGCAACGAAAAAGATAAACACTTCCGCCAATTTACTATGCAAGTAAGACTTTCAATCCCGCTCAATCCCACTATACAACTACCGAAAAGGAACTACTTGCGGTGGTTTTCGCTTTGACAAATTTCGATCATACCGATTCTATCCAAAGTCATTGTCTATACGGATCACTCGCTTACGATATTTGCTCGACAAAAATGACGCAAAACCACGACCGATTCGATGGGTTCTCTTACTCCAAGAATTCGATGTGGAGATCAAAGATAAACGGTCCGAAAATCTTGCCGCCGACCACCTATCTCGGCTTGAGCACAAGACCGATGAGCAACACAATGGACATATCAACGATTCTTTCCCGGATGAGCAACTCTTTGCCCCTTAACTCAATTTCAATTGATATTCCTTGGTTTGCGATTTCGCTAATTATCTTGCAGAAAAATTCTCCCGAAAGGGATGACCCATCAACAAAAGAAGAAATTCTTTTCGGACCTCAAGTATTATATTTGGGACGATCCCCACCTCTTCCGAGTTTGTGCGGATCAAATCATACGAAGGTGTGTTGCACTTCCCGAAACAATCTCCATCTTGAATCATTGTCACAAAGGACCCACCGGGTGGACATTATCAAGCAAATACTACGGCACGCAAGGTCCTTGAGTCGGGTTTCTATTGGCCTACACTTTTCAAAGACGCAAAACGGTATGTTGAAACTTGTGATAGTTGTCAACGAACAGAAATATTTCTCGAAGAAATGAAATGCCCCAAAACGGTATACTTGTTTGTGAAATCTTTGATGTTTGGGGTATTGATTTTATGGGAAAGGCGTCGTTGGGCAACAAATATATTTTGGTAGCCGTTGACTACGTGTCAAGTGGGTAGAGGCTCAAGCTTTACCTAAAAATGATGCTTCAGTGGTGGTGCATTTTCTCAAAAACTTTTTACCCGGTTTGGTACACCACGAGCCATCATTAGCGATAGAGGCACCCACTTTTGTAATAATCAATTTGATAAGGTTTTGAAGCGTTATGGTGTCACACACCGAAGTCGCGACCGCTTATCATCCCCAAACTAGCGGTCAAGTCGAAGTGTCCAACCGCGAATTAAAACGAATTTTGGAAAAACGGTTGGGCACTCTCGCAAGGATTGGTCCTCAAACTTCGATGATGCCCTTTGGGCTTATAGAACGGCTTTCAAAACGCCAATAGGGACTACCCCATACCGACTCGTCTATGGTAAAGCATGTCATTTGCGGTTGAGCTTGAACATAAAGCCTTTTGGGCTATTAAAATGCTTAATTATGACTTGTCAAGTAATGGAAATAACCGTTTATTGAATTAACGAACTCGAAGAATGGCGAAATTCGGCATACGAGAATTCAAAATTTACAAGAACGAACGAAACAATGGCATGACAAGCACATTAAGCACACGAGGGAATTCCAACCAAGGGTGATCGGGTGTTACTATTCAATTCCCGACTTCGCCTATTTAAAGGGTAAGTTAAAATCCGGTGGTAGGGCCATTCATTGTTTCAAGTGTTTCCTTACGGAACTATCGAAATTACACACAAGAAAATGGGCACCTTTAAGGTAAACGGACACCGCCTCAAGCTTTATTTTGGGGGCACCATCGATGATAAGTATAGAGATTCCCTCAAGCTTGAGGATCTCCCAAATACATCACACAATTAGAGGTGAATCGATCCGGTATACGACATTAAAAGCGATACCTGGGAGGCAACCCGATGATTTTTGTCAATTGGTTTCAAATTTTTACTTAGGATTCATTTTTTTACTAAAGGATGATATTTAATAAAAAAAAAAAAAAAAATGAACATTTCGGAACACGGAGGCGTGTCCGACACGCCAGTGTTGGGCCCAAATTTTTTACCAACAAACAGCCGAACACGGCCAGGCCGTGTCGCCCGACATGGCCGTGTCCGGTGTCAAAAAAAAAAAAAAAAAAAAAAAAATTCCCCCATTTTTCACTTTAAAAAAAAAAAAAAAAAAAAAAAAAAAAAAGTGAAAATTAGCTTTTTAACACGGCCGGGCCGTGTCGCCGACACGCTTTATGTGTTCGGGCCCAAAATTTTATTCAACAAATTTTTTAACACGGCCAGGCCGTGTCGCCAACACGTGCCGTGTCCGGCCATAAAAAAAGGGGGGTCCGATTTGGGCAATTTTTTCGATTTTTTCATTTCAAAACCCTAAAAACCCCTCTTCTTCACCAAAATTTCCCCAAATTCACCTCACTCTTCCATCTAAACTCAAATTCTTCCATAAAACACCATCTTTTCTCCATTGCCAACACTTCTACCGATTGATTGTTGGGAGTTTTTGGGTTTTGGGAGATTTCTCTTGTGGGTGTCTATTTCAAGGTATGATTTTCTATGTTATTTTTTGTGTTTAATTTCATCATTTTTGTTTTTATGCTTTCAATTTGTTCATAATTGTTTGAAATTTCTATCATTTAGGGCTTTTTGATTTAACTTAAATTTTTGGAATTTTTATGCCTAATTATTTGTGTTGAAGATGAGGGTATTTTTGGATTTTTATGGTGATAATGTTGGCCCCATGTGCTATTGAAATTTGTAGTGGGTATTGTATGCGAAGATTGGTGTGGCTATTGAAATTTGTATGGGTAAAATCATGTGAAGTCAATTGTTGGAATTATCTTGCTTAATTTCACCAATAAAATTGGTCCTAAACGAATGAAAGGGTTTATTGTTGCCTAAATATAACGATATGAGCGTTTGTTGATTGATTGATTGTTAGAATCCTATGATTGATCATGCGTGGAAACCGTGCTTTGTTGTAACTTACTTGCTATTTTGATGAGAACTTGAAGGTGATGGGATGATGTTGTTGTTGGGAATTTAATTGAGGCATGGTTTTTATAGGATAGTTGGTTTTCAAAGAAATATTAATAGAATTGTCCTTCAGATTGCATGTTGCTATCAAAAATTCCTTTTTCAGGACTACCATGTCAAAACGGCCGAGTTACCGCTTCCGGTGGGGACCCTCTCGGAAGCCTCTCCCGGGCTAATCCACCAAGTAATCGTCACGGCATTCTATTAGGGATGACGAGCAAGCAACCCGATATCAACAATTGTTGAGTAAACCGTTGCACAACACCAGGTATCCTGAATTTGGGCTACAAGAAGATATTGATTGGATGTTTGAACAAGTTGGGTGGGGACAATTCATGGGTGCGAAAGCACCAACTTATGAGCGCGTCCACATCGAATTCCTTAGCTCATTTAACGCGAAATCCTCACGGGAACTCAGTGGACGGCCTCATCTCTTTTCGCTTGTTCAATCAAGAGTATACATTGACTCTTGCCGACTTCAATCAAATATATGGTCTTCCAATTGATGGTAACAGACGCTTTCCTAAGCGACTTTAATGCACAGCGGTTTTGGAATGAAATAGCTCCTTCATATGACTATGTTGCTTCTCGTGCTAAAGTATCACGCGTAATAAACCCTTGTTTTCGTTATATGCATCGTGTGATGGCTAGCACACTTTTCGGTAGGGGAAAGTGACGGGAATTTGAGGAAGGACGAGCTATTGTTTTTATGGGCTATGGTCTATGGCAAACACCTGACACGGGTCTCACTTAGCACGCCATTTTCAAAAGTCGGGCAAGGCGATTGTAGTAAAATCCTTGTTGGAGGCCTAATTACTCCAATTGCTCTTCACTTGAGCATGACTTAACGGATTTACAACAAGCGAGGAAGCAATCGTATTGATCTCGAGGTATGTCCGCTATAAAATTAATTGAAAGAATCAATGATCAATTTTGCTTGCTTTTTCGACATACATCCCAACGACTATTACTTCCCGACCCTAAGACGAACTACAATTCGTAATCGTGACAATTGGTTGATGGGTATGCGACACAATCCGGAGGATGACAGAGTCGCCTCGAACTACCTCCCATAGAGGATGATGCTCCCGAATCCCCATCTCCTCCAAGGGTTCACCATCCCATACTATTTCATCTCACCCACCACCACCACCGCCACCACATGAACAAGTCAATCTTCAAGCTATTCTACAGGAGCAACAACACCAAAGAGACATGCTATCATATCAACAAAGCGATGCTCGAACGCCAGTGAGAATATGCTTGACCGTCAACAACAAATGATGGAGCGACAATTTGGCGTCATTAGGGATATTCGAGAGGACCAACGACAACAAAATGCCCTTTTATCTCAACTCCATCAATGGCATCTCTCTCAAGGACACTTCCCACCACCGTCATAAGGTCGTATTTGTCTTTGTCTTAGTTTTTGTTTCCTTTGCTCCATTTTGTATCCCATCTCCTCTTCACATTGGGGACAATGTGACCCTTGAAGTTGGGGGTGGCGAGATTTGTTAGAACGCTTGATTTGAACTATTTTCTTTAGCTTTGCGTGTTTTAGCTTTCTTTGTGGATATTTCGTTTTCTTTTTACGCACCTTATCAATACCTTGCAAACAAACATGAGGTGATTTTTTTTTTACAATTAGATAGGTTAGTTGTGGATTGGTTATGACCATTTTTATCCCGAAAAAGTCATCTTTTTGAAAACTCAAATTGCCAAAATGTTTTTAAACTGCGTGACTCTAGTAAAAGGATGAATTTGGCCAAAAGAGTTTAATGTCATGAAGTTAGCTTGGACTTTGCTTAAATCTAGATACTTTGTGTCATGATCACTAGAGAAACCATAACTCGGGTTCGAAAAAAAAAAAAAAAAAAATTGTGCTAATCTTTGTTATATAAAGGGACAATTCGAGGTTATATTCCTTTGTTTGTTGTTGCTTAGTAACTAGGAGCATTCATGAGCCCCATGTTTGTCTCTTACGAAACGGTGACTCAAATATGAATATGGGACATTAGGAGTTTTTGAAAAGACATTCAAAATTTAAACCTAGTGGAAGTTTGCCTCAAAAATGTCCTGATTTTATAATTATATTTGCAATATAAAAAAAAAAAAAAAAATTGAAAAGACCCGAGTTTTGAACTTCTCCTTTTATCATTGCATTTTTGTATTTAATCTAAGCATATGAACGACAAATTTTTCGTGATATGACAACTGTGATGTTTTGAAAGATTCCAATTATTGAAGTCACTCTCTTTTTAACAAATTGGTTGATTTGAAAAACGGATGGATTGACTTAATTGGGAAGGAAAAGGTTAAGTTCACTTCAATCATGTCGAAATTGTGAAAATAGATATCTCTTTTTTGTTTTCAACCCATCTCTCTGTTTTAAAAATTGCTTGAGGACAAGCAAAATTTCCAAGTTGGAGGCGGTTTGATAAGTGTCATTTTGTACATATTTTATATTATTAATTCAATAGTTTTTGAATTGTTTTGTTAGAAAAATCATAGTTTCTCAAGTATTTCTGTAGCATTTCATAGTGTGATGTGTTTAACATTATAGGTGGAGCAATTTGGAGCAATGTGAAGCCAATATTACTTGAAAAAAGGCAAGAAAATCACTCAACATGACTTGGGGTGTCAAGTAACATGGCCATGTTCAAAAAAGAAGGAAATAAATTGGATAAAAATTGGAAAAAGGGTCCAAACGGCCAAGCCGTGTCACCAAACACGGCCATGTTGAAGGGATCAAAAGAGGAGGAAAAACCGCACAAAACAGGCCGAACACGGCCTGGCCGTGTTGTACAACACGGCCAGTGTCGCAAACACGGCCTGGCGGTGTCAACGAACGGCCGTGTCGGCAATTTTCGAGAAAAATTTGTGCAAAGACGGCCTGGCCGTCTTTGCCCCGACACTGGCGTGTCCGGACCCTTTTGCAACTTTCCCATGTGAAAATTATGGAAAACTCACCTACCAAGCCTTTTGGCCACTTTTTATACACCTTTAACACCCAATTTTGCTGCAACATGTCCCCATATTCCCTCAATCATCATGTGTATACAATGATTCAACCAACTCAACCATGAATGTGCACACAATGATTCAACTAACAAGCATGGAAATGGGGCATTTGTTAATATGGTATTTCACAAGATGGTGCTTATAAAAGCCAAGAGTTTGAGTTGGAAAATCATTCATTAGAGATTCATGTAATATTCATTCATAGAGAGATTCATAGTGTTTAACATTTTGAGTGGAATTGGGATCAAGAGGTCTTGGAGGAGTAAGCTTGAGGCAACATTGGGGAAGAAGGCTTGGAGCAACATCATCAAGTCAATTGAGATTTTGATAAAGATAAGTACACCATGTCTACAATGTTTACATCTTCTTGTGTAATTTATTCTTTATCAAAAGCATGTGTAGCTAAACTCAAAGTGTTTGAATGTAATGAACTCTAGAATGGATTTGTGATTAAGATGTGTATGTTTTTAATAAAATCTTCATATTTTGTGTGATTCACTTATATTATGCTTCGTTCATTCGAATTGATATTTGCGCAATATTGATTTGAAGTTTATTTTTCATCCGGGAAATCGAGAGATTCATGGTGAAATAGAACCTATATAAGTGAAAAGAGTTGCATGCAATCCTAGATATAGACGACATAAATCTTTTCGGATTTGGTCAAACCTAATATGGGAATTCATAAATCGTTATAATGCAATCTTGGGGGTTTTAACTAGAAAGAGATTTCAGTTAATCAACTTGAGATTAGGAGTTTTTGCCTTGAGAAAGGGATTAACTTAAATCGGGAATTTCTACGGTCCACATAGCATGAGATTTTATTAAAAAGGTTGGTTTTGTAAGGGCTTATGGTTGAATCTTTTAACTTGTCAAATCACAAAAACATTCTAGAGGATTTACATTCAAACACACTTCTATCTCTTGATTTCTTATTCTACAAATTTTACTTCATTTTTACACTTCGATAATTTAGATTCTTTATCAAACAAAAACTCAAAATTGTTAGATTAAATAACAAAAAAGACGGTAATTATTAGTACTTATAATCCTCGTGGGAATGACACTCGGTACTCAATAATCTATACTATAAAACGATAGGTGCACTTGCCTACGGTTTTAAAGGTAGCTTTTGAGCCATCGGAAGTCGAGCGTGAAAGCAAATTGATAGATGACACATATGAGTTGACAACTATGGCTAATGAGCACCACCGGGAGTATTCCCCGATTCGATGCCATCACCCGAAGAATGATAGATATGTACGAGATGTTGTCTCGTATGGACGATGACATATCTCACAGGGCCACTACCCTCCACCTCCACCGTCACAGTGATCCATGTAAGTACTTATTACACATTCCTATTTCTTTTGATAATTTTCTCATATGTTCGGGACGAAGCATATTTTAAGTTTGGGGTTGTCAAGAATGTGTAATTTAGTACTTTCTTGCATCTTGCATTGCATTTAGGACTACATGTAGAGTACTTTGCATTAAAATTTTTGGGAAAAAAAATTGAATTCTAGTTTATTTTCGTATAGCACGTTTACCACTTTAGCACGTTTAATTGCTTTTGTGTGTGATTTTAATTAAGTTTTTAAATGCCCAGCTCCCGTATGATTTTATTATGAGCATTTTATGGAATGAGATAGCATACTTGTGGTAATAATGTGATAAAATATTGGGAAGATGTTATTTATTTGTTTGGCATTAGTTGAGAAAATTGGGTATTTGAGCATGTTGCGAAAAATAAGCATGTGAGCTTTTGTGCCTTAAACTGCTTTATATTATGCACCATATTTTTTTCTCGAAAGTGTCATTCATGATTGATAGAACTCTAGAACTTGCTCTGGTATCTTCATTGAAGCCATGTGTGTGTGCAATTTTTGAAAATGATCTAAGGTCATCTTTGTTTAGCCTACTTAGCTTAAAAAGCCTACCTATGAACTCATGATTTCCTAGTTAGCCAATTTTGAGACAAAATTTTTATTTTGAGCCCATTGATCTTTAAAATTTAAACATGATTTTATCCCTGAAATTTCTTGAGCTTATAGAAAATAAATAAGTTTGGGGGAGATGTGGTGAAAATTTATGAAAAAAGAGAGGAAGTTTGCAAAAGAAAGAGGGATGAGCAGTATCTAGGTGAATAAAGAAATACTTGAAGCTCGAAAAAGAAAGAAATATCTTTGAAAAAGAAGAGAAAATCGAGCAAAGTAAATGAAAAATTCTGAAAAATTGTGAAAAAAATGAGAGCTTGAGGCTAAAGAAAAAAGAAAAGAAGGCAAAAAATCCTAAGAATGAAAAAATGAGAAATAAGGGTGGAATTGAGTTGAAAAAAGAAAATTAGTATTATGCTGAAATTGAGTTGGTGAATTGCAAGTCTGTATGCTTAAATTTTAATTGCTCAAGTCAAGTCACTTAATCCAAATTTTCCTACCCTTACCAAAGAGCCTACATTACAACCTAATAAAAGTCCTTTTTGATTCTTAAGTTGTGCACACAAAAGTGGTAGAGATGTTAAGACGATTTGCAAGCCTATGGTAGTTCTACTTTCACTGAATTGAATTTGAGTGTAAACATTATCCATACACTTCTGAGAGTTGAGTGATACACTATTTGCTTGTGAGTCGCGATATCAAGTACCCAATAGAGTGTTAATTATGCCGAGTTTATGAATGATGACTCCTTGATAATGAATTACATGGTTTCCTTGAGTATGGAGTCAAATGCTATTTAATGTTCATAGTGTTATTGGGTGTTCGATTTTACCCCTTATATTATTTCTCTAAATTTGCTCGAGGACGAGCAATGCTTTAAGTTTGGGGGATTTTGATATGTGTAAAATATACGTGCATTTTGGGGCTTAAAATGATATATATTTGATGCATTTGCATGCATATATAATATGTTTTTACTTGGTTTCCTTAGAAGGGCATGATACTGTGTATTCTTATAATTTTTACAGGAAACATAGCTTAAAACGAAGAAATATCAGTTGGAATGCCCGGCTAAGCTTGATGAATGCAAAGAGAAGATCAAAACGACAAAAAAAGGGACAAAAATACTTCGCACGGCCGGACCGTGTGGTGTCACACGGCCGTGTGGAAATGTCGGTATGAAACCACACAACCGTGTGAAGTGGGCAAAACAGGGGACGGAACCAGCACCACACGGCCAAGCCGTGTGGGAAAGGGTATCGCATCACACGGCCAGGCCGTGTGAAGGCACACAATCGTGTGAAAATGGACTGAGCAACACACCACCCGGCCGTGTGGTGCCACACGGCCAGACCGTGTGGGACTCTACCAAGACGCATTTTTTAGGAGTTCTTTTCCCGTTCCAACTCTACAAGTGACTCTCCAAGCATCTATAAAAGGGACCCAAGACTTGCACGAAATTACATCACTTCATACAGAGAAAACACATCAAATTACATAGGAACACAAGTATCGAAGATCTTCTGAGAGAAGAAGGCTAGGTCGCGAAGAACACCATAAGGCTTTCGTATCTACGGAGCACAAGAGCTTCGAAGGCTTGGAAGGAGAATCCATCCTGACAAGAAGGGGTTTTCTTTCTATGTCTAAGATCTCTTGGTTGTGCTTAAACAATGTCATAATGTTGATTTCAAATTTGTCTATGAATTTGTAATCAATGTTTGGCTAATCTTTCGGATCTTAGAGGCATAATCGAAATTGTGGATTCATGTTAAATGTGATTATTTATTTTCTTAATTAATTCATGCTTTCTATTTTATGAATTCGAGTGCTTATTTATAATTACTTTTTATTTGCCGGGAATAATTAGCATGTCATATTTGTTAGTGCGAAATTTGGAAGAGGAGTTCTAACAACGACGGAAATTAAGTTCAGACATAAGCGGGTGTATCGAATCGGGAGACCTACAACTGTTTGTGGGGAGTCATTCAATTCATAAATCTTTTGAGTGTTAATAATAATTGTATCGAGTCGGGAGACCTACAATTGTTATTAATCTACTGTTTATGCGCCGCCTGGGAGGGGGAATAGACTAACTTAGGAATTGAACCCATAGAATTGCATGAATTAGTTTTTAAAACTTTAGGTGTATTTAATATTGAAGAATCATGTTGATATTATGTGCCTAAGGTTGCTCCTGTAATTGTTGAAAATACTTGTGGGGTTCGCAAATTTATTTATTTTTCTTTTTATTTTTTCGATTTTATTATAAAACTTGATATTCGGTCGCTTTAATAAAATTGGAATGCGATGTTATTATAGTTTAAGTGTTTCACATATCAATCCCTGAGGAATACGACCTTGCTTGCCATTATTCTATAAACTACATTGTACACTTGCAGTTGTATGATCCAAATATTTTTGGCGAACAAGCAACATCAAATTCTGCAAAAGAAACAATCTTCTTTTTCGAAGCTTTTACACCAACCTTAGATTTTACAGTTTTAGGAGGTGATTTAACCTCTGAAACTACTTCATCACCAACCTTTTCAACATCCTCTTCTTCGAACTCATTTTACCAAAAGCAAGCTTTTGAACTTTTCTATTTTTCGAAGTATCTGGTGCTTCAACTTCGAAGAACTTCTCAAAATCCTCTTATAAAGAGATCCTTAGACGCCTTTAGAAAAACAGACTTCAAACAGCGGTTTAAAGCAGTTACGACAATAGAAGTTACTGAGAATGTGAGAGAAAGGCGGAACGACACAAAACTTAAAAATCGAAGACCTGGAAATGCCTGAGACGAAGTGCTCACGATCGCAGTGAGAATAGCAAAAAACACGAAATTGATTCAAGGAGTTGGAAGAGAATTTGGGTGAAAATAATTAACCCTAGCTACATCGTAAAGAAAGGAAATTATGGTAAGAAACGTAAAGAGTATGAACCGGAAGGGTAGAAATCTAATAGGATCGTATTTTTGTCAATTTTCTAAAAATAAGGGTATTTTATGTAAATTCCTCTAAATGTAAATTAAATATAGTTGCTTATCAGCTTTAGTGGATTGTGCATGAGTTATCGGATTTTTATTGTATCGCGTTCAGACTAATATTTCCAGCCCATTAAATTTATTAGGTCGTACTCGTGTTAGTGTTTATTGGATCGGGCTCTTATTGGCCTAATAACGGCAAGGCCAGCATGATTTGCCAGCCCTAGAAAAAAGGACGTGGATAGCGCCACTTAATTTACCCTTAATTTATTAGAGTCGACCTTTGTGCTATAGTTGGACTCTGGAATTGTGATGCTTTTGATTTCCAAAATTCAATAAGTCGATAGCCAATGCTCTTCCCGCTCAGCGACAACATAGGGCGAAGAGAATGGCGAAGCGAAAGCAGCGGGAACTCGCCTCGAATCGTTCAGATCGCGCTGTCTCTTTTACTTCAGGCGAGCACCACTTTGTCTACTTTATGTTGTTTTTAATGTTGATTGTTTGTTACTCGTACAAATCAAATTCTGGACTTTGGATGTATTTTTTTTTTTTTTTTTATAACTCAGCTTCCAGGCTTACGTACAAATCAAATTCTGGACTTTGGATGTATTTCTTGAGATTATAACTTGTCACTTTTTTTGCTAGTTATTACTATTATTTTATTAGATGTGATTATCGTTTCAATGCAAGTCTGACAAGGGTTTTTGTTGATTGTAATTGAGTTTGTCGTATTTACTATATATAGATTAAATAAATATCACTTTTTTTGGACTACTTATGCGTGTAAATGCAAGTTTTATATTCTTCTTTTACGACAATTTGCATATTTCAATGATTAGTAATATATTCTCTGGTATAAATATGTTGAACTGTCTTTATGGATTGCAATATTTTGTGGCCGGGTACCAGATTATGAAAGTTTGAGTTATTCTTTACTACAGGGTTTGGGGATTTTGAATTGCTGAAGGAGTATTTTCATGCACATCCAATTTTGAAGAACACTGAAGTAGCTAAAGGAGAAAAATGCTATGATCTAATTTCCTCATTACCCAAGTTTCCTCGTGGCCAGAGGTCAAAAGGGAGAGTTAGGAGCGATAAGAAAACAACACTGGGTGATGGTATGTTACACAACATCCTCCATAGCTACCCTCTTACTACAATGGTGTTACCATGCTTTGTTGTGTCTTTGCTATTGCTCAACATTTTTTGGTAGGACTAAAACATGATGTTCTTTTGGTATAAGCAATACGTGTATTGTAGCAATCTATTTTTGGCCATACTTTGTGCACCTTGTCCGGCTGCTAATATTCCGATTTAGATTCCACCTCATGCTCTAGTGCCGTATTATATTTTATTTTCATTTGATGCCACTTTTGTTTCTGCAGCGTGAACTTCTTGCATGAATTGACCAAAGGTTGGATTGCTTTCTGAAAATCTTGTAATTCCTTTTCCTCTAATTGATATACATGATATACAGCAACTGACCGATTCTAATCACCAAAAGTTGTAATTGTTTACGCCATACTAAAACAAAAAAAAGTATGACTGCACAAGCATTATGTGGATCATCACTAAGGGAGTCACACAAGGACTTGATGTATCAGTCTGTTATCTAACAACCTGTTGGAAGAAGTTAACAGCAAAGTAGCTTGATACGCCCTTTGTTTGACTGACTTAGTTCCTCTAATGGATGATGCAACTAAGTTTCGATGCTATTGTTGTGATAGATATCAAATTATGAAGTCTTTTGTTTTTTTCCTTAACTTGATTGTTAGTTTGCTGTTTGTTCTGGATATTAGAGAAGTCTGGGGGTTTAGAGTTACTAGCATTGTGTTTTATTTCTTTTTGTGCTATGTTTTGCATTTTGGCAGGAAGTCATGAAGGAAGCATAGTGGAGGAGAGCCAAAGTCAATGCAACTTTGATACACATTCACACAGACCTCGGAATATGAGAAGCAAACGAGAGGCAAAGCCAAGTGATCCTGAAGTTATTTATGAACGCTCTCTACATTATTGTAGACAATCAACTAGGCAACATTGTAGGACCACAGATATTCAGAAATTGGGAAGGCTAGACTCCGGAAAGTTTGAATTCTACTTGGAGTAAGATCTACCATATTGATATGTAGAACTGACTTCATTTTCTTTAGTTTATCATTGTTGACCTTTCTTTCATATAATGCAGGAATGTATGGAAAAGATTTACAGAAGAGAAAAAGAATGTGTTTACTTATCTCGACTCCTTGTGGTTTTCCTCGTACAGAAACGGTCCTCTTAAAGAAAAGGTGTTGAGTTGGATTAAGAGGAAAGACATATTCTCAAAGAAATATGTTTTTGTTCCAATCGTTCAGTGGTATGTGGCGCCATTGTTGTGAATATAACTCCATTATCATTTTGATCAATTCATCAAGAGGTAAGTTCTGTAGGTAGGTCCAGATTTTTATTGGGGTTCACTAATTGAGATTCCACTTTTTTAGGGGTCACTGGTTTCTTTTAATCCTTTGTAACTTTGGTGAAAGTCCACAATCAAAAACCAAAAGTCGCTGTATGTTGTTGCTAGATTCACTAAAAGAGGCCAATTCTAAGCAGCTAGAACCTGCAATTAGAAGGTATTATCTGAGATAAGCGCTTAACTTAATATTGTTTCCAATTGAATTTATTGCTTGTCAGAAACAGTGCTTTATGGCCTCATGGGAATGGACCTTATAATCTCTAACCTATTTCATCTTTATTTTCTTTCACAGATTTGTCTTTGACATATTTAAAACTGAAGAACGGCCAGAGAAGAAAGAGCTAATCAATAAAATTCCTCTTTTAATTCCTCAGGTAACAATACTTAATTACCTGTCATAATTGTAATAATTTTATTAAGAGACTCACTTGGGTGGATGGCCATCATTCCAGGTGCCACAACAGAAAAATGGCGAGGAATGTGGGTTTTTTGTTCTCTATTACATATATATATTCTTAGAGAGCGTGCCAGATAATTTTAATTTTTCCACGGGCTACCCTCACTTTGTAAGTTTTCTTCTTTTCTTCATAAGTTTGTGTTACTCGCTGTACAATTAATACTTACTTTCATGATGTCATGCATGGTAAATTATTTGATTCGCTTGATGCATTTTAGATGAAAGAAGACTGGTTCACTCCTGAAGAAGTGGAATGCTTTGTTAAAACACTGGGATTCAATGAACAATAATTCTGATTGTTCAGATAAATTATGTCAGCAATTACTGTATATGATGTATAGCAAATCAGGCAGTTTTAGCAGTAAGAAGGTAATTATTATAGCGAATCAGTCAGTTTTAGGGGTAGTAACTAGTAAGAGTAAGTTTATGTCTAGTCTACCCTGGCGCAATAAAAATAGGATGATGGTATATTTTTCCTACTTTCTTTGGCAACTAGTAGATTTTGTTCAAGACTCAAGAAGTCATGCTTTTGCATTTGATTTTCTTTTCCTTTAGGGTTAATTACAAAAACTACCACTGAAGTTAACCCCAGTTATCTTTCAAATTTACAAATACTCTCTTGATATTTGTTTTTCTTTTTATAAGTTGCACCCTCTAGAGGGTGTATTTGTTAGGTAAATACAAGTAGAGGGTATTTGTAATATTTTAAGGGGTTATTTGTGATTTTGAAAGATAACTGGAGCTTTTTGTAATTAGGCTAAACCTCAGGGGTAGTTTTTGTAATTATCGTTTCTTTTTAGTTAAGAATTGTATAAATTTTCCGTATCATGATTCATGTGTGGTTGTCTTTCTCATATGCTAGCATAGAGCAATACAAGTAATGATAAGTAGGAAAAAATTATGGTTGGTTTGTAGTTTTTCTGTTTGTCACGGAATCAAACATCTATTTTTGGGACCCATGGAGAAATTTGATGGCAACTTGTGGAAATAATTGATGGTTGACATAATGGTGGGTGGTCAATCAGGATGACAAACTAGTGTGGCTAGTTTATTTAATTTTCATTTTCAGCTTATAATGCTTTTTTTCTGTGAAAATTTTGGATGGGTAGGATGCAACATATCCCACTTGCCCTTTCAATCCAACGGTCATGAATGACCCAATTACACCTTTCTATTTTAAACGAGCCTCTGTTTTTCCCTCGAGGTTCTAAAAACATGGACTAGTTATTGGATAACATGTGGTAATTGTGTCTTTATATCTCTTTGTAAATGTTTGGTAAAGGAAGAGATGATGTACTGACAGATGAAGCAATATTTTGTGGCGCTTTACATCTTATAGATATGGACATATGTGAATTTTTTTAGAAGCAATTGGAGCAAGACAGCATCTTAGTTTTAGTTGAAATTAGGTATAGTTCATCGAGTTTTTTTAAATAACTATAAGCGTAATATCATTTGCTTCACACGTGAACTTCTACCCAGAACATTTCTATGCATATTAAAACGACATTTGTTTTAAGTTGTGTTTGGAGAATAAATTGATTTCTGCATGGTGACTTGAAAGGAAAAAACGTATGGTTTGTTGTAATGTTAGGCGATACATGATGGATTCAGATTTTCTGTTTCCTCCTATTTCATTTCTAGCTCCATCATCGGGATGAATAACATGTTTAAATGTATTAAAATTTAAAACAATTAACAACTCATATTTAGAGGGTGTTTGGCTAAACTTATTTAAAACATCTTATAAGCTCCTACATCGGATAAGCTGTTTTAGGAGCTTATAAGATGTTAGATCTTATTTTAAAAATAAGTCATGCGTGGTGTTTGGATAAAATAAGATAGTTGAGTTTATGAGAATTTTTTTTAAGAGATTGATTCTGTGGTGATTTTGTGATACTATAAAATTATTAAGGATATTTTTGTCTTTTGAATGTTTAAATTAAAGAGCTTTATAAGCTCTTTTAAAAAAAGTTGGGGTGGATGTACTTTTTTAAGAACTTATAAGCTCTCTAATAGCTTTTTTGGAGCTTATAAGCTCTTTTGAAAAAAAATTACCAAACACATTTTAAGAGCTTATAAACTCTTAAACATCTTGTTTTTAAAAAGAGCTTATAAGCTCAGCCAAACACCCTCTTATTTGAATGACATGTGTTATTCATCAATTAAAGTGGAACAATAAAATAGACCAATCATACAGGATACTTGTTTCCCATTCTTTATTGATTACAGTGAAAACATTAAATCAACTCTAGAGAAAATAAAAATAAAAATATTTGTCCAATTACTTTTACTTCCAATTTAATTTCAGACACCAAAAATTGTTTCACCTGTTGAAACCCGAAGTCAACTTAAATAATAATTCTTGGAAGAAGCAAGAGTCTTAATCAATTGTCGATACGATAAAAACTTTTGTGTTGTGTCATGTCGTACCAATACAACAAAATTAATAGATGAAATGTTAACTTGTTAATTTTTGTATATTTTCATTGGATATTTTGTATTTTTGTATTTTGTATTATCATGTTACATCGTGTCATATTAACGTGTAATATTATATAGTTCAAAATTATTTATTTTTATTTCTTTTTGACTTATCATGTCAAATTGTGTCAACAGAAAAATTTCGTGTTCGTGTAAGTACAACCCCTTATCGTGTCGTTATTATGTTTGAGATTATCATATTGTGTCACGTTGTTATGAAACACGACACGATTACATGATTTGTCGCCGCTATGTCCAGTGTCTCTTAGCTATAATAACGTGGTTGTGGTAATATTATTATTGTTTATTTATTATTATAACTTTGTGAATTATTGCATTAGGGGGGGATCAATCCAACTTATCAGTCCAATTTAAAGGTTGTCATTTTTTAGTTATTTAGGATTTAGAAAAATTAAAATATCATATATAAGATCCTTAAACACTACCACTAGCTTGTAACTCAAGTGGTATCACTAACCCTTTATAAGGGTGTTAACCAGGGTTCGAACTCTGTATCTTTCAGTTTATTAGGAATTTATTTCTTCCCCTCCAACCAGTACTCCCAACTTATTAAAAAAAAAAAGATCCTTGAACACAAACTTTTACCATAACAACCATAATTTTAAACTGCATATCAATATCATAGTTAGGTTAATTACTGAATTTTTAATCAATAAATTAGATAAAGACATAATAATCCATCACATTACTAGTTTGATAAAATTTTGACAATTTAATCCTTTAAATAATTATATGAACTATAAATAATTTAATTTTAATTTTACAATTCATCACATTTTTAAAACACTGGTTTCACTTTGACATATGATGAAACCCAACTGTCAATGTAAATAACAATTCTTGGAAGAAGCCTGAGTCTAAATCAATTGTCAACTAGTAAACTTAAGTTATGTTGATGTAACAACTAATATTGATATTTGATTTTACCTAATCTACTCCATTTATCAATAAATATATACATGCCTAATCAGTGCCTCGCTCTTGTCCATGCCCAGTGCCTCTTACCTATAATAACATGGTTGTGGTAGTATAGTATTATTATTCTTTATTTATTATTATAACTTTGTGAAGTTATTGCATTAGGTAGAGGGGTGTTCGTGCAAATTTATGTACATCTCTCAATCCAACTTATCAGTCCAATTTAAAGCTACTCATCTTATTCAGGATTTAGAAAAATTAAAATATCATAAATTAAACACAATCTTTTATCGTAAAAGCCATAATTTTTAACTGTATATCGAAATTCAAATTTAGATCAATTGATGATTTTTTAAACTGAGAATAAATTGATAAAACATAATAATTCATCAAAGTAAGGGATAATTACAAAAACCTCCCTGAGGTTTGAGCTAATTACAAAAAGATCAAGAGATATTTCAAATTTACAAAAAACCCAAGATTATATCTTAAATTAAGGGGGTAATTGTAACATTTCTATAAATACTAAGGAGGTTTTGAAATAGTTTTTGCATATAAAGGAGGAAATGCAAGACATAATTCAAACTTCAAGGGTTTTTTTGTAATTAGCCCGAACCTTAATCTTTTTTTTTTTTTTGTAATTATCCCTCAAAGTAATGATGAAATTTTGACAATTTTATCATTCAAATATATATTTGGTAAAAAAAATCATTCAAATAATATATAAAATATATATAATTTGAAAAACTAATAAGATAAAATTGGGAGCATTCAAAGAGATAATCTTCTTATTTCATTATATTTTCTAATAATGAAGAATACAACTGGAAGAACAGTACTTATAGTGAAGCTTCAGCAAAAAACGTGAAACAGGAAAAAACGTTTTCCTAACCAACTAACAAACTCGAACAGTAAAAACAAATATCACAAAGACCCCAGCAAATATAACAATCAGCTAAAATGACCCCAAATATTTCTACATCCCCCCCTCAAGTGGGACTGCAGAGGAAATCCTGAAGGCCCAACTTGGAAGTGAGCAGAGAAAAGGGAGACAAGGCAAGAGACTTCGTGAAAACATCAGCCAGCTGAAACTTCGAAGCAATCTTCTGAGGAGAGACAAACCAAGTTTAAACTGATTACGCACCAAATGGCAATCAATTTCGAGGTGCTTGGACCTTTCATGAAAAATCGGACTAGTTGTGATGTAAAGAGCGACCTGATTACCACACCACAGAGGAATGGGAGTGGTGAGGGAAAGATGAAGGTATGCAGCAATGTAGGATATCCAAAGGAGTTCACAAACGGTGGAACTGAGAGCCCGGTACTCTGCCTCGGCGGAGGAACGAGAGATGGTTGTTTGTTTCTTGGACTTCCATGAAACGAGAGCACCACCAAGAAACACGCAGTAGCCAGTCAAGGACATGCGGGAATCAGGGCAAGAGGCCCAATCCGCATCACTATATGCAACAAGGTCCGAGAAAAGAGTGGCAGGATAGAAAAGACCTCGAGACGGACAACCTTTGAGATACCGGAGGAGATAGACGGCAACATCCCAATGAGTTGAGTAGGGACTATTAATGAACTGGCTGAGCTGTTGAACTGAATAAGTGATGTCAACACGGGTGAGATTGAGGTATAGAAGACGTCCCACCAACCTTCTATACCGATCTGGATGAGGCAAAGGAGTCCCTTCACAGGCTTTCAGCTTGAGGCCTGGAGGGAGAGGTGTAGATACAGGCTTACACCCAAGCATACCTACATCTTGCAACAAGTCAAGAATATATTTTCGTTGATTGAGATATGTTCCATCCGGGCTGCGAGCAATCCCAAGACCCAAAAAATATTTTGCAGTGCCCAAGTCTTTAATGGTGAAGAGTTGATCTAAGTGGTGCTTGAGAGCATTCAAAGCAGTAACATCAGACCCCGTAAGCAACACGTCGTCCACATAGACCAACAAGGCAAGAAAATATAATGAGGTCTGCTTGGTAAACAGACAGTGATCATGAGCGGATTGTTGAAATCCATAATCAAGTAATTTCGCACAAAACTCTGCATTCCACTGACGACTAGCTTGCTTCAAACCATACAAACTACGTTTCAACAAACAAACTTGCCCGGTGAGCTTTGGTATATCCTTTAGGAGGATGCATATATATGGTTTCATCTAGATACCCATGTAGGAACGCATTGTTGATGTCTAGCTGAAATAGAACCCAGTCTCTCATAGTAGCTAAGGCTATAAACATCCGAACAGTTACCAACTTGGCAACAGGAGAGAAGCTCTCCACATAATCAACACAATACACTTGATTATAGCCCTTGGCAACCAAAGCGTGCCTTGTATCTATCCACCGATCCATCTGCGCTTCATTTTAACTTTGTAAACCCACTTACATCCTATAGCCTTATGACCAGGTGGTAATGCAGTCAATTTCCAAGTTTCATTAGCTTCAAGAGCATTAATTTCTTTATCCATAGCATCCACCCATTCAGGGTGTTTGCTAGCTTCAGCATATGAATGAGGTTCGTGAACAAGAGATACTTGGGAAAGGAAAGCAACATATGACTGAGCAAACAAGGGAGAAATGGTAAAAGGAAAAGTATTAATAGGATAAGAATTACCTGACCCTTGAACATAAGAAGGTGATGCAGTAGGCAATGATGCAACAGTGCTGTAGGTCACAAAATCTGTAAGCCAAGAAGGTTTAGAAGAAATTCTAGAACTCCTACGAAGGACAGGACTATGAGAAGAGGATATAGGTGTATCTGTAGCAGAAGGAGGAGAAGAAGGTTCAATAACAGGAATGAGAGGAAGAGAAGTAGAAGAATGAGAGGAAGGAGCATGAGAGGCAGCAAGGAAATGGAATTGATCATCAAAAAATTTGACTTCTCTGGTAACAATCAGCCTCTTAGTGTCAAGATTATACAACTTGAAACCCTTTTGACCTTGTTCATAACCAAGAAACACACATCTAAAAGCCCTTTCATCAAACTTGGACTTTTGAGGATTAAGATTGGTGGCATAAGCCGAAAACCCAAAAGGCCTAAGGGAAGAGTAATCAGGGGAGTGATTATATAACATCTCATAAGGTGTAGCCCATTGAATCATGGAATTAGGCAACCTATTTATGATATAGGCTGCAGCAAGGATAGAGTAAGGCCAGAAATACCGAGGTACCCCACTTTGAAACATAAGAGACCTAGCCACCTCCAACAGATGTCTATGCTTCATCTCAACCACCCCATTCTGCTGAGGAGTATAAGCACAACTTCTCTGATGTTCTATGCCAAGAGACATGAACAATTCCTTACAATTTTTGTTTACAAATTATGTACCATTATCACTCCTAATCACCTTTACCTTCTTAAGAAATTGTGTCTCTATAGAAGTGAAACAATTTTAATAAGGTAGAAACTTGTGACTTGTGACTCATCAAGTAAACCCAAGTGGCTCTACTATAATCATCCACCAATGTCAAGATATAAGGGGTACGAGTAAAAGAATGAGCAGTGTAAGGCCCCCATACATCCATATGAACAAGATCAAATATAGAAGAAACAATGGTATTACTTAAAGGAAAATGTATTCTCTGTTGTTTTGCTCTACAACAAACTTCACAGTTTTGAATGTAAGATTTGTCATCAGCATTCCAGAAGGATTTCAAAAAAGGTAAATGGCACAAAACACCATGGGAAGCATGCCCCAACTTAACATGCCATTTAGCAAGCAAGGAATTACAAGCTACTGAGCAACAAATGTAGGTGGAATGACAGATTTAGAGGATGTGGATGGATTCAGTACATAGAGTCTTCCCACTGCCTTGCCCACTGCAATCACCTGCTCAGTCTTAGGGTCCTGGAAAAGGCAATGAGAGGGAGAGAAAACACAGGTCAAATTATGTGTCTGTGTAAGTTGTGCAATAGACAAGAGATTGTATTTGAAGCTTGAAACCAACAATACATCAGACATTGTCAAATGAGGTGTTAGAGTTACTTTGCCACTATGTGTAACAGATTTTGTGGAACCATCAGGTAAGTAAACAACCACAGGAGAAGATAGAAGGGTAAGATTATGCATTTGTGAAGAGGAAGTGCACATGTGCCTACTTGCACCAATATCTAATATCCAAGAGTCCACATTCATATGCTCGAAGGTAGATAAAGCAATGTGATGCTCTGAGAAGGAATGAATACCTGAGTACTCAACAGAATGAGAAAAATCAGTATTACCAAAATTCAGAGGAGAAGAATTGGACGCCATGTATTTGGTGATCTCCTGCACCAGAGCAGCAATGTCTGGAGTTTGTTTCTCTTGTCCATACTCTTTTTGAATAGGTTTGATAGAATCGGAGCGATCAACCAAGTTAACTGCAGATCTAGATTTTTGCTCCTTGAAGGTTTTATACCACTCCGGGTATCCATGCAATTTAAAACACTCCTTCATCTCATTACCATGGAAATGACAATGATCACATATGAGCTTTGCCTTTTCTTCTTTTGTCCTTCTTACATTCTCTTTTCCTCTGTGTGTCTGCCAATTATTTCCATCCATACCATTAGATCTCCGTTTGTACTGCATCTTAGGAGCCTGAGAGTATAAGGCCACTTTATCCATATTATGCGGTACGTTAATCTTTATATCTCTCGCTTTTCCACTCATTTGAAAGCAGAGAATAAGCCTTATTCATGAAGGAGCGGATCCATAAGCAACAACGACTTCTAACATCTTTGTCAAATGACTCATTCAACCCCATCAAAAAAGCGCATCAAATTGGTGTTGGTGTCCAGCTCACCAAATGCTCGATTTACATCGCACTTACATCTATCACACTTACAACAAGGTACATGCACTAAAACACTATACTCATCCCATAATTTCTTCAGCTTTGTAAAATAAAAAGCTACAGATGTATTACCTTGTGTAATTGTTGCTATATCCTTTTGCAATTGATAGATCTGTGGTCCATTACTCTCTCCAAACCGCTGATTAATATCCTCCCACAGATCATGAGCAATTTTAGCATATAAGAAGGCATCAACTATCTCTTTGCACAAGGAATTCAGAATCCAAGTTGTAACCATATAATCTGCTCGCTTCCATTGCTCATACTCAGGTGTATTTTCATCAGGTGCAACAATTTTGCCATTTATAAATCCTAATTTATTCTTAGCTCCAAGAGCTAAAACCATAGCTTGACTCCAGGATAGGTAGTTATTACCTGTGAGTGGATTGGATACCAGTACCATCCCAGGGTGATCTGAATTTTGCAGCTGATACAGATCATCTTCTCGAACATTGAGCTGATTACCAAAATTCCGAGCATCCTTCAAAGCATCATCCCGTGGCGGATCCCCGTTGCCGGTCAATACGTTCCAAGGAACGTGTATGTGGTTTCGCGGTATTGTGAATTAGAACTAACAAGCTCTAGATACCATGTTGAAAAACTAATAAGATAAACTTGGGAGCATTCAAAGAGATGATCTTCTTATTTCATATATTTTCTAATAATGAAGAATACAGCTGGAAGAACAATACTTATAGTGAAGCTTCAGCAAAAAACGTGAAACATGGAAAAACGTTTTCCTAACTAACTAACAAACTCGAACAGTAAAAACAAATATCACAAAGACCCCAGCAACTATAACAATCAGCTAAAATGACCCCAAATATTTCTACAAATAGTTTAATTTTAAATTTACATTTAATTTCATCACATTTTTCATTAATTATTATCAACCAATAACTTCACGACCAGACGTCATGCTAAGAACAACTCCTCACAACTCAATAACATTGAGTTGGAAATTATATTGAAATTTAACAACTTATTGCCCTAAACGCGATGAAATTTACAGGAAAATTCATGTGTGGCAAAGTCTGGTCATGTTGTACTTTTTCTCCCAAACCCAAAGTGCATGTCTCTCTTGATCAGTCAACACGTCCAATAATTTAATGCAATATAACCTATAAATGCTTTATTGGTTTGGTATGACCCCAAAGTTAATCCACTCCATTCATATCTATTTTCTAATCAAATATTAATTATATATATTTTTGAAGCCAAATATTAAAAAATATTAAATATATATAAAAAAATATATTGTGTACCAAATTTATTGTCAGTTATTTTTCGGAAACGTCTTAAATTAAAACTCTATATAGTAAAGTTTAAATAAAATAATAATTTGATGTCGTTAATTAATATTCAATGTCATTTTCTATAGATAATGTAATTAAAAAATAAAAATCCTTGGCTGCGTGTACTTTGAACCCAATATGAAACACATGTAAAGCTCAAACTGACATCATAGTAACCCGCCCATGTCCGTTCAAGACTTTTCTAACAGAGTTTTCCCCCCCTTTTGTTTCTTCTTCGTCGTCTTCCTTGATTTTTCCTCTTTTTTTTTTTTTTTTTTTTTAATTTTGACATACTATTTATATAATGCATTTACTCTGTTTATTAAAGTTCAAATTAAATTTTCAACGCTTCAATCAATGTTTCATCTCCCACGTCTTCTTCTTCTCTCTTTCTTTTGAATTTTTCTTCTTCTTCTTCTTATTGCTTTACATCTTCACCACTCTTTGTTCGTTTCATCTGCATATGTATTTGGAGCGCAATATCAAAAATATTTTACCAAGTCAAGATTTCAGAAGCTCTGAAAAAAACCAGAAACCAGGTACCCTTTTTTGTTTTATCTCTGTCTTTTTTTATGAGGGACATGAGTTTTAATGTTGTTTGTAATATCATCTGTGGACTGTGGTGGGTTTTTGGTTTTTAATGTAAAGACTCCAGCTCTGGTTTTTGGGCTGAGAACATATGTGTTTTTTCTGTGCGTGTAGAGTCTGACATTTTTTTTTTTATAGTTATTTTCAAGAATCTTTTTTATATGGGAATCTTGATCAGTTTCTTGATCTGTTCATCATGAAGTAATTATATAATTTAACACACACACACACACAGATACATACATATTTATATAAACCTTAAAAAGTGGAAATTTTGTATGGAGTTGTATATTCTGGCCAATGAGAAAATAAGCAATTATTTAATGTAATGAAGAAACGAGCGAGTAGAGCTTTGTTTTGATAAACTTGGGAAAAATGGATTTAAGGCTTCAATCTTCTAGTTGACCTGTGGTTCAAGATGCAAGTAGATGATGCATACTTACTGTTTTTGAGGTTTTGTAAGAACAAAGTACAACTAGCTTTGGATGGATAATATAAGCTGTACATCAGCTAGTAGATTGTTGTTATTATTGTGATGGTTTAATTGCTCTTGTAAGAGAACAGAGGAAATATGTGAACAATTTCGATATCTTTTCATTGTTTTTGGTAAATCAATCAATTGTAATCTAAATAAATAAATAGAAACTGAACTTTATCTTATCTACGTTAATCATGATTTGAATTTTGTCAGCCAAATTAGTTATTCGGTTAATGATTTTACTACTTTTTCCACATGGAGTCAAATTTACATTGATCTTTAGTGCTCAACAGTTTCCAAAATCAAGCGTGTACTTTTAGCGGATATGTCATCCAAACAATGTTGGTCGTTTATAAGCAAGACAAAGATACAAATGCCTGCATTTTTTATGAGTTTTGGTTCTTTGGTAATCCAATATATATAACAATGGAAATTGTGTCCCTTTCTTTAAAATTTTCAACTTAATACTTATATTTTCTTCTCCTTCTGAACAGGAACTAGATTTCCTTCACTTCTTCTCACCAAGAATAAGGTATTTGTCGCATAACTCATGAACAACCTCAAGCTAGTAGTCGAAGTTGTGAGAGCCCACAACCTTATGCCCAAAGACGGGCAGGGCTCATCCAATGCTTTTGTTGAGCTTCACTTTGACGGTCAGAAGTTTCGAACTACCATTAAAGAAAAGGACCTTGATCCATTCTGGAACGAGACCTTCTATTTTAATGTCTCTAACCCTGATGACCTGCATAATCTCACACTCGAGGCTCACGTTTACAACAGCAATAAAACCATTAATTCTAAATCTTCACTTGGAAAGGTTCGAATAGCTGGTACATCATTTGTTCCCTACTCTGATGCCGTTGTATTTAACTACCCTTTGGAAAAAGGAAGCATATTCTCTCGTGCTAAAGGGGAGCTTGGCCTTAAAGTGTACCTAACCGATGATCCCTCGATCAGGTCGTCAGCCCCTCTTCCTGAAATGGCTTCTTCGTCTTCGTATTCAAATTTGCATTCAAGCCAAAGTGAGTTGCCTTCTCAGAAAATAGAAGATTACGTCCCGAACACGTTGGTTAATGGGAAAAAGGGGTCGAGACGGACATTTTATAATCTTTCTAACTCAAATAACCAGAGACAACAGCCGCATTCTGTACCCTCCCAACAACCAATCATATATGGGGTCGATCAAATGAGGTCCGAACCTCAGGCAGCACAAGTTGGCCGCATGTACGCAAGTTCATCCTCTCAGCCTACCGATTTTACACTTAGAGAGACGAGCCCTTTTCTCGGAGGGGGCCAGGTTGTTGGAGGACGAGTTATACGTTCAGACAAGCAGTCAAGCATTTATGACCTAGTTGAGCCGATGCAATTCCTCTTTGTTAGGGTTGTCAGAGCTCACGACCTTCCGTCCAAGGATGTTACCGGGAGTCTCGACCCGTACGTTGAAGTGAAACTCGGTAACTACAAAGGAGTCACAAATCATTTCGAGAAAAACCAAAACCCGGAGTGGAACACAGTGTTCACCTTTTCGAAAGACAGAATGCAATCGTCCGTTTTGGAAGTCATTGTTAAAGATAAGGATATGGTCAAAGATGATTTCGTAGGGATCGTTCGATTTGATCTCCATGAGATTCCCACGAGAGTTCCACCAGATAGTCCTTTGGCTCCAGAATGGTACCGTCTTGAGGACAAGAAGGGCGAAAAACAAAAAAAAGGTGAGTTGATGCTAGCTGTCTGGATAGGCACACAAGCCGATGAGGCTTTTTCTGAAGCTTGGCATTCGGATGCAGCTAGCCCTGTCGATAGCTCGGCCTCTTCAACGCACATCCGTTCGAAAGTCTACCATTCGCCAAGATTATGGTACGTTCGGGTTAATGTGATCGAGGCACAAGACTTGGTTGTGGGTGAAAAAATCGATTTCCAAATGTGCATGTTAAGGCACAGATTGGTAACCAAGTTTTGAAGACAAAACCCGTCCAATCACAAACTATGAATGTTTTGTGGAATGAAGATTTGATGTTTGTTGCTGCTGAACCTTTTGATGACCATCTGGTGCTTTCAGTTGAAGATCGTGTGGGTCCGAACAAAGACGAGGTTTTAGGTAGGGTCTTTATACCGTTGGCCACCGTTGAACGGCGTGCTGATGATCGAATTGTGCACTCTCGATGGTTTAACCTACAAAAACCAAGTGCAACTGATATTGAGGAGCCGAAGAAAGATAAGTTTGCTAGTAGGGTCCACCTTCGTGTTTGCCTTGATGGCGGATACCATGTCCTAGATGAATCGACGCATTATAGTAGTGATCTTCGACCAACAGCAAAACAGCTCTGGAAGCCTCCAATTGGTGTTCTGGAGTTGGGCATTTTGAATGCTGATGCCCTTACACCTATGAAGACAAGAAACGGTCGGGGCACTTCAGATACTTTCTGCGTTGCCAAGTACGGTCAGAAATGGGTTAGGACAAGAACAATTACAGACAGCTTGAATCCCAAGTACAACGAGCAGTACACTTGGGAAGTTTTCGATCCAGCCACTGTTCTCACTGTTGGTGTTTTCGATAACAGCCAAATTGGCGACAAGGGTTCAAATGGTCACAGAGACTTGAAAATTGGGAAAGTCCGTATTCGAATTTCGACTCTTGAAACTGGCCGAGTTTACACTCATTCTTACCCACTGTTAGTACTTCATCCCTCTGGTGTAAAGAAAATGGGAGATTTGCATTTGGCGATTCGGTTTTCATGCACATCGATGGTGAACATGATGTCCTTATACTCCAGACCGCTCTTGCCCAAAATGCACTATAAGATGCCATTGACGATGGTGCAGCTCGACATGTTGCGTCACCAAGCTGTCAATATAGTGGCAGCACGGCTCAGCCGAGCAGAGCCCCCTCTCAGAAAAGAAGTAGTCGAGTATATGACTGATGCCGATTCACATCTCTGGAGCATGAGGCGTAGCAAGGCAAACTTTTTCAGGCTGATTTCGGTATTTAACGGATTATTTGCTGTTGGAAAATGGTCTAAAGAAGTTTGCATGTGGAAAAACCCTGTCACAACTGTCCTAGTGCATGTTCTCTTTGTCATGCTTATCTGTTTCCCAGAATTGATTCTACCCACTCTATTTCTTTACATGTTTTTAATTGGACTTTGGAATTACCGCTATCGGCCAAAGTATCCTCCGCACATGAACACACGGCTGTCGTGTGCCGACTCGGTGCACCCTGACGAGCTTGATGAGGAATTCGATACGTTTCCAACCACGCGGGCCCCGGATCTTGTCCGAATGAGGTATGATCGATTAAGAAGCGTGGCTGGTCGGATTCAGACAGTGATAGGTGACATAGCGTCCCAAGGGGAGAGGGTTCAGGCACTGCTGAGCTGGCGAGACCCTCGTGCAACTGTTATATTTATGGTGTTCTGTGTAGTGGCTGCTACTGTATTATATGCTGTGCCATTGCAGTTGTTGATTGTCATGTCGGGACTATATGCTATGAGGCATCCAAGATTTCGGCACAAGTTACCACCAGCACCACTCAATTTCTTCCGTCGGCTCCCTGCCAGGACGGATAGCATGTTGTGAGTTATCATCTTCAGGTTGCTACTACTTATTTTGCGAGCTATCGGATTCTAGTTTGTTTTGTCAACACGTCCTATGTTTGTCAAGATTTCCAAATTGTGGAAAAATATGTTATACTGGATATTTATATGCTGTTGCATTGCCATTTTTGTTACAGAAACTCGACCGATGTATTATACTGTTGCCTTGCTCTTGTTCTTCAACTTTAAATCTCAGTTTCTTGAATTACAGTTTACCATATGATTTACTATTTTCTATTGAAGTTTTATGGTAACCATGAAGATAATTATGAGCACAAACTGAATGAAAAATATTTATTTCTTGTGTATCAGATGATACATATTATCAAACAGTTGCTCCCAACTTCTGATCATACATAGATTGAATCAGATCATAAACATCCAAATTCTTATTTCTCAAACACACAAATATAACTATCTTCAGCAGGACCACTTAATTCTATCACAATCCCATTCTTGATCAAGCATAGATTGAATCAGACCAAATCCTTATTCCAAATCCTTATCTTCAGCAAGACAACTGAATTCTATCTCAATACTGTTTTTAATCAAGCATCAGATCTCGAAGCATCGAAGAATGTTGTTTGGGCACGGGGGCTGATAATCGTGTTCTTTATCACACCCCCTTGTGCGGTCACACTGATCCACCACCATTGCACTCACACTCTTCCCATCTACTATCTATCTACTATCTACTATCTACTATCTATCATCTATCTACTATCTATCTATCTACTATCTACTATCTACTATCTACTACTATCTTAAAAGTATGAATATTTCTGTAAAAATATGATTGGACTAAAATACCCTTTTACTAAATAAATTTGACTGGTAGAAGTGCAATTTAATGAGGAGGCTCAAGAGGAAAAAAAAACTTCTCACACTCCAGGCGTATGGAAAGTTGGAAATACCCCTTTACTAAATGAATTTGACCGGTAGAAGTGTAATTTACTAAGGAGACTCAAGAGAAAAAAAACCTTTTCACATTCTATGCGTATGGAAAGTTGGAAACCCAAACCAATCAGTTTCTTCTTAAAATTCGTTTGATCGGGGTTGTTGGACTCACCATGGATTCACCATGATTATTTCTTCATTCTGTGATCATATAATATTCCGTCGAAGTTTTCGGTAAATTTTTCTTCCTTTTCTCGACACTCTTTCGATTTTACGATTTTTTTTAGAAGTTACGGTTTTGTTTTTTGGGTTCGAGTTGTTCGATTCACCATTGATTCACCATGAGTGTTTCTTCATTATGTGATCATACAATATTCCGTCGAAGTTTTCGGTAATTTTTCTTCCTTTTCTCCAAGGCTTTTTCGATGTTACAATTTTTATTTTTATTTTTTGGAGAAGTTTCGCTATTTGAAAACCATTAATCTACTGTAATGTACATGGTGCCAAGAGACTCCAGATTCTTTTTATTAAGGTTTCCACAGTGAAGTGTACTATTAAAATTCAAATAGTTTTAACGTTTGATGAGTCAATTGTGAAATTAGCAATTTATTTATATTAAAATTCAAGTAGTTCATGTTGATTTTGACATGATTAGGGGAAGTTATTGGCCTTGAAGTGTTTGTGTATTTATATGGTTGCTTAAACACGATAGAGTTTTGAACTTAAGATTCAGTTATTATTCGTGTTTGAAGAAGCAAGCTCATACCTATTAGTTGTCTTTGTGGAAAATTATCAAGTTATCCATGTCTATTATTATATTACTACTCTAAAATCATCATTATTTCTGTTAATTTCGGTTTATCTAAAATACCCCTTTCATGTATTAAATTTAATGGCAAAATATAATTCACAAATCAGAAAATTCTGATCAAATCGCAAGGCAAAAGAAACTTCTTTGTATGCTTCTTTCAGTCACAAAAGATGCAAACGATGGAAAAATAAACCCATTCCGGCAAGGGAGAAGAAACATCTTTGTATCCTTCTTTCAGTCACGATAGGTACAACCATCGGAAAACCAGGCACTCAGGCACCGAGGATGAAGGAAATATAAGAAAATCCAACTGAGCAAGTGGGCCTCTAATAAACTGGTGGATTCTTAATAATAGGCTTAATAGGCAGTTGATTGGCTGTTTCTTATCAATTCTCTGTTGGCATATGAATATGACTGATTTAACTCAATGATTTGTTTATTAATCATAATCGAAATAATACTACGAAGAGTATAATGGTTGGAGGTCATAATTTGATGGTTTAAATTAATCTTTCTTAAAGATGTTTTGCTATATTTTGTGTAGGAGAGGTGCCTTTTGCTTCTCTTTAACGGTCGATTGTGTCAAAGAGGGGCTCCATCTGAATGTTATGGATTAAAAAAATGTCATTGAATGCATGACTAGGGATGGCAATAGAATGTTCTCACTGACTGAGATGGGCTCTCTTTTAATATTCTTTGTTGGGAATATTTTATCTTTACATTTACAATAATACATTATAGAATATTATAAATATATAAAAATATATTTAAATTTTACAAAAAAATAAAAAAATACACTTTGTTAAATTAATTTTAAGCTCAAAAATTCAAAAGCAGGCGGGCGGGCGGAGTGGCCCAATTAAGAAATGGATTTAACTAGCTTACGGGGCGGGTTATTCATTACCCGCCCGCCCCGAATGCCATCCCTACTCATGTGAGATGGGCTCTCTTTTAATATTCTTTGTTGGGAATATTTTTTCTTTTAAAAAGTCAATTAAGAAATATTTGTGTTTTAGGTTTCTTTTATCTTTAAAAAGTTGTGTATTCTGTTGTTTTTTTGATCTGTTGTTAAAAGGAAAATAGTGGGGAGGATTTCAAGTTCCAAGCAAGTAATTTTTATTGAGTAGAATTTGTGAGTAAAAAAAGTTATTTTCTCCAGAAGAAGGGATACTTTGTTCACATATTCCCCTTGGTGAGACTTGATGTGGAAGAATTTCATATGATGTCTCCAAAGTGTCTTAAGGCATATATGGCTATGGTTTAATCTAAATGATGATATGGTGGGTTATGTGAAAAAACTAATACAGAAAGCAACTAAAATTCAAATTTTAATGTTTAATTATATAAGTTTTTTTGTGAAAATACATAGCAGCTCATACGCCTTTACAACATGGATATTTTGAGTTTGTGTTAAATTTTAGATCTTATTTCGTATGTTTTTAATTATTTACTTATTATCATAATTATTATATAGTATTTCACCCTGAACTACAGAATTTTAAAAGGCTTGCCACTTTATGCTTTGTGAATTTATATTAAGAATTTATTTTAAGAATTTATATTAAGAATGATATAATAAAACTAAAGTAAATTAACTTATATTAAGAATTTATTTTTAATTGTAATAATAAAATTATACAGTTCACGTGCAGCGCACGTGCACTTTACTAGTTACCATAAATGGTGATATTTTTGAACCACCTACTCATTTTATTGAACCATTTTGTCGACAGTGCCACAATCGGCGTGTTGTCTGAGTGGTACTTGTTGAAATATGTCACTTGTGAGTTGTCCCACATTGATTAAATAGAGGAAGAGAGCCTTGTTTATAAGCCAAATGAGCTACTCCTATCACCAATTGGTTTTAGGATGAAACCTCACTTGATGGCTTAGGCCTTAGGTTATCTCCCATATTAGGTATGCTTAATGTGTAAGACCATAACAATTTCTCCCGAATTTAACAATACTTGTTGTCACACTATGATGAGTCCCCACCATCGGCATTTCTCCCAAAGCCGTTGATTGTTAGGACAGCTTTTATCCGAGCTGAAACTCTGGGCGAGCATTTGTAGATGACGTTGTATTTAACTTCTTCGCAGCAATCAAATTGTTCCCCTGGTTGCATTGACCTTTAGGTGGTTTTTTGCCCTTAATTTCGCCGCTGGATTTGCAGGATGGAGCTTCAACTGTTAGGCTTAAGGTCAATATGAGAATAGAGAAAAGTAGAAAGAGCAAGAATGAGAGGGCATGATTATTCATTTTCTATTTTGTTTTCCTTATGGACTGTCAATTTTGATGCTTTGAGCTTGTGTGGTAGAAAGTTATATATTTTCTGTGTAATATTTATAGTGGTTCATACAGTAAAATACATTTGTCTGTTAGTAAAAATGAAATAAACGTCAATTTGGCATCGACGATGTTATTAGGACAAGGCGGCTGATAATCATGATCGTCATCACATCCCATGGTAGAATCACATTCGTCAACCACCATAGCTGTCACGCTCTGACCATTAGCACTTATAGTTACGTTGTTAAGACACCTGCTTCCTCCACTGTACCATCCAGTCGACAGTGCGACAACAGGCGTGTCGTCCGAGTGGTAATTATTGTCACATTCTGAAGGTCCACCTCCGTCCCCACCCTTTCGAAGCTATTAATGGTTAGAACTGCTTTTGTGTGTCCTGAGACAGGTGGGGAACATTTGTAAGTGGTGTAGAGTTTTCCTGATTGACAGCAATCGGAGTCGTTTTCTTGATTACATTGGCCTGGAGGTGGTTTTTTGCCCCTTATTTTGCCACTAGGCTTGCAAGATTGAAGTCTAGCCTCCAAAGACTGAGTTGCAAGGATTACTAGTAAAACAAGAATAGCTCCTTTTCTGACGTTCTTCATATTGGCTCTCTCTATTGCTTTGAGTTAATTAGTACTGCAAAATGTTGGATGCAAAATTGGGATGAAATAACTTGTTTATATAAACTTTTCCCCAGTAAATATGCCAATGAAGTGTTCAAAGCATTTGATTTATTTTAAATTATTTGTATATAATGTGATTGCAAGCCAGTCATATATATTCCAGTGGAGGGTTCAAAATAATCGGAAATTTCCAAGACTTTGTTAATGTGCCGTGGCATGTGATCTTTTCATCACCATTGCCACAGACTGATATTTTGGCCTATATATGAACTAGTGTCAACCATTCGTGTCTGAAAGTTTATGATTCATATTAGGGATAATTAAAAATACTACCTTGAGGTTTAGCCATATATATTATTTATCTTTCGAAATTACAGATACCCTATTGACATGTTCCATTTTAAAAATTACACCCTATTGAGGGGTAAATTGTAAAACAAATACAGACTTCAAGAAGGTGTATGTAGTTCTGTAGGGGTTAACTGTAATTTCAAAACTGATATTGTAATATCCCATTTTTTTTATTATTAATATTATAATTATCTGAATTTTGTTAATTATTAAGTATATATTTTATTCCGTGATTAATTGTTTTTACAGTCCAAATTTTTAAATCCAACTAGAGATATATTTTAACTCTTAATAGATAAGTACATATCTTATTTAAATTTTATCATCATCAAATCCTACTTTTCTTCAACTTCATAAATTACCCTATAAAAAGTCTCTCCCACAACCGATTATGTTTCATCAGTTTAAAATCAAATAAAATAATCCTTCCTTCCACACTTTTCTGCCACCACCGCCACCACTGCAACATCAAACCCACTTCGCCGAAGAAACCCAAACCAACGCCTTCTGCGCCTCTGCCCGCTGCCGCACCGCGTGCCCTCCCCGCTCGCTTCGCCGTTCACCGGTGGTATGTCCTCGTGAACAAAGACGAGAACTTGAGAATTGTACAGGGTGTTCATCGTTTGATTCTAATCTTCAAATTGGGAAGCAGATGATATAATAGGAATTTTAGTCATCAATGAGATTTAAATTGATTTGGGGCAACCAACTTTTTCTAGAAATTTCACTTTAACCCCTCATGAATCTCAATTTGCTTCAAAAATAGTCCATGGGCTTTTGATGTGGGAATTTATTGGAATTAGGATTTTAACCCTTGCCTTACAGAAGTTATAAATTGAACCATCCAGTTTCTGATTCTTTCTCTTCATATTAACCCATTTGTTTTCTTTTATTTCTAAGCCAATTCAATACCCTTTACCAATTCAATTTTTTTTTGGTTTCATAATCAGTCGATTCTTCCTCTCTTTTTTTAGTAATTTATTTTATCTTAGTTATTATTTTACTATATTATTAATTATATTTTATTATTTATTGTAGAAAACGAAGAAAACGAGGAGTAAAATTTTCTGCATTATTGCAATTTCCGCATGAGATATCTGCGTTTATTCGAGGTGGGGATATTTCTATCACTTATTGTTTGTCATTATTAAATGCTTCGTATATGTGTATTCGTTTATGTGCAATGTGAAAGGAAATAATGTAAGCCAGGGGGCGTAAGAAGGTCCGCATCAAAAGTATCCTCGGGGTGAACCCATGATCTTTATATTAGTGCAATTAAAAACGTGTAAGAAGGTCCGAGATCGGATGTATCCGGGGTGTACCCGCATGATCTTATAGAGTAAGCGGCGTCGAGTAAAAATACGAGTAAATTACATGTTGAATGTTTATGATTATGCATATTGTTGTATTTAATCTTGACAAACGTGTCCCGCGGGCGAGTTGAAAGCTCACCCCATATTCATTAACACTTTTCGAGGTTGAGGAGCCCGAGCGGGGATTTGGAGGCGGTGGATGCGAAGTCAGTAATTGTATTTATTTTGTTCAAAAAAAATGAGATACTATTTTATTTTTGAATGACTGATGTTTGGTTTCGAAATAAAGTACTTTGTTTACTTGATTGCAATATTTTAATTTTAGGCTATGTTTCATAAAATGCTTTCTTTTACCCAATTACTTGGATTTTAGTAATTTTGGTCGTTATATGTGGCGCATTAGATTTGTTTTTAATAATTAGACTACATTTTATAAAATTAGATTAGCGCAGCGGAAGTGTGATGGATTTTTTTTGGGTTTATTAATAAAATGATTCCTTTTATTTTTAAGTTGTATCTTATTCGTGCGCCTTTAAGTATAATTTCTTATTAAATTAAGTTATTCCTATATTTTGAAAATCGGGGCGTTACAGATATTTTTAAGTAATGAAGTTAAACCTCGGGTAGTTGTTGTAATTATCCCTTTATGTTATCTCTTTAATACAACTTTGATTACTATTTGGTTGTAACAGTCAGATCAGAATTCATAATTCTACGGGAATTTTTTTTTTTAAAATCAACGGTCGAATTTTTTCAAAAAATATATTATGTGTTTCTTTGGATACTTCTATTTGGACTGTATATGAAGTAACTTCCTTGGTATTCTTGCATGCTATTATCAGCCCTCTTGTTTGATTAGTAAATAAAATTATGGATTGGATTTTCTGTTCCATTGTATTGGATGAGCGTACAATTATGACATCATCTTATACACATATCAATCATACAATATAGTGGAAGAGGAAATCTGTTCTCTGAAATTAATGGCCTCCCATTTTGATTATTAAGTAAATTAAATACCAATATTTTTCCTTGATGATATTGAACTCCCTTCCAGATAACAGATTGGTTACAAGAGCAGAAAGAAAGCTTTTGAGCACATAAATTACTAACATGTGGATATTTATAATTCTCTTAAAACTAGACAATATGCTTGCAATCTGTCTTCTTTAGTAATTAACCAAAGAAAATAAAAGAAACATGTTGAGAATCAAATTGGATTTTTTATAAGACAACATTATTTCCTTCCAGTTTGTTAATTTTCTTGCATGTTATCTAAGGTGTAATAGGTGGTCATTTCATGTTTTAGCCCTTGGAGCGCAGGTTAAATGCAAAGATCCATACGCTGTTAATTGTAAAATTTCTCTTTATTGCAAAGAGGCAACATTCCTTATTACTGGTGTGTGCATCAGTGCATGTGCTGGAAGAAAATTTATATTGAAACAGTTCCTACATAATCATCATTTATGCAATAAGAAATTTATATTGAAACAAAGTATGAAACAAGGGACAACATTGAAGATGCATGCTTCACATAATTCACATATATTTACAACACATAACAAAGGGTAAAAACATATTTAAGCATCAGACCAAGTGATATCCAATTCTCCCCAATCACCTTCAGACACCCCTAATGCTTTCCAAACAGCTTTTGAGGCATCAACAATATTATTAGGACAAGGCGGCTGATAATCATGATCATCATCGCATCCCATTGTAGAATCACACTCGTCAACCACCATAGCTGTCACGCTCTGACCATTACCACTTATGACAATATTGTTAAGACACCTTGATCCTCCACTGTACCATCCAGTCGACAGGTGTGTCGTCAGAATGGTACTTATTGTCGCATTCTGAAGGTCCACCTCCATCTCCACCCTTTTCGAAGCTATTAATGGTTAGAACTGCTTTTGTGTGTCCTGAGACAGGTGGCGAACATTTGTAAGTGGTGTAAAGTTTCCCTGTTTTGCAGCAGTCGGAGTCGTTTTCAGGATTACATTGACCGGGTGGGGGGTTTATGCCCCTTATCTTGCCACTTGGTCGGAATAAACAGCAACAACGAGCAGCCAAAGTAGAAATCCTCCAATGTTGAAGTTCTTCATTTTGTATCTGTATTGGTTTGGATTAGCTTTTGATAGTTGGGTGCAAAATGGGAACAACTAATCTGTTTATATAATAAGCTTTGCACAGTAGAAAAAGCCAAGAAAGTACTCAAGGGCAGTGAAGTTGTTTTGATTTTTTTGTTGGGAAAGTGATGGTTTGTCAGTCAGAATATAATCCAGTGGAGGGTTCAACAAAATTGCCAGTGATTTAGGAATTAGTTACTTTGCCGTGTTGGTTGAGCTTCTCAGTATTATTGCACGGCTTAATTTTGGGGCTACCAAATAAAGTCATATATAAATTAGGCTTAATTACAAAAACAACTCGGAGATTTAGCTTAATTACAAATAATACCCCCTTCACATTTGTTTCTGTTTTACAAATTGCAGCTCTAGAAATGGGTATTTGTTGAGCACATACCAACCTCAAGGGGATTATATAGCACTTTAAGGGGTATTTTTGTAGAAAGATATTTGAATCTTTTTGATGTATATGAGTGGATAATGAACAACCTTTTTGTTTGGAAGTATTTTTTAAATGAAATTTTGGATCTAATAGTTAATTTTCGATAATAATAATAGTTGTTTGGTGGTTAATTTTGGAAAAAATCACTTTCCCAAAAAGTCTATTCTGCATAAGCCAATATTAGAGAGTATTGCAAAGAATTGTTACAAAGTAAAACATTTAGATTTGCCTTTTTTATTACAATATTTTTTATTTTCTATTTTCTAAAACTTGGGCCGATAATCACCCCGCCGAAACAAAAAATCTGACCACACATGCCGAAAATCGCACCATTGCTTAGAGCAACCACAATAAAGGATATTTGGGAAGAGTATTTCTCCAAATATCCCCTAGAAATGCTCCAACACCATTGTGGAGGAAATATTTATGTGACGTGGCAAATATTCGGTGTAAACTCTATGCCCAGATATTTGAGGTTTAAAAACAAACAAAGAAGAATTATAGGACAAGGGCGTGAGAAACACCCCTGCCTTGAGCTTGCGCGTGCACAAGAACGTCGCGTGGGTGGGCTTTGCCCACTACTGCAAAAAGCAACTTTTGTTGTTGTTGTTTACAATTCAATATTTTATTATTACATTTGAAATGTGTTTGTTTGCATTCAGCTTTGAAAAGATAATTTGATAAAAGAGTTTAAGAAATAAAAATGTAAACCTGAATGTGATAATTACATATTAACATGAAATGTAACAAATAAAAAATATAATATTAAAAATGTGACAAAAAATGTAACAAATAAACATATCCTTTAAATTTATTAAAATAAAATTTCTATATTAAACTTACTGTACTAGATAATTGTCAAAATATATAAATAAATTTAATATAAATTAAAGATACTAATATATAATAAATACTAATGAGGTGATAGTGGGACCCATAAATATGTGATTGGTTGGATATTTGATTGTGGGATGTGGGATATTTAGAGAAGTATGATATTTGATTGATGATGTATACCAATAAACCCACAAATGTTTATAACAAATGCACCCACCATTGTGGGTGCCCTTATGAATATGATTGTTATGGGCACGGACCACATGGTATTGTGTGTTGTTGAGAATGCACATTAGTTTTTTTTCTTTTTTTTTCTGAAAATTTGTTATGTAAATTTTCACTATTACTTTTTAATATATAGATTTACTAAGTAGTAAAGTAAATTCTCATTACTTTTATTTAAACATCTGATTGTGTGAGTATTATATGATATTTTGTTCTATATTTTATAATGTATTTTTTTCTACAGATAAGTTTCTTGATTCATTAATATGTTTGACCTACGCATGTACGCCTTATATAATAGAAAAATTAATAAATATAAACTAATATCAATTAATTGGACCTTAAAATTAAATATTTATTTATTAGAGAAGTATATACATACACACATAATTATAGTAATATATATTTATTCTTTGGGAAAATTAATGTAACTATTTATACTATTGAAATTATATTTTGCTATTTATTTATTTTAGATCTAATGATAGATATAATCGTTTAATTAGAATTACGTAAAATATAGGATCAAATTAATTGTAATTGAGTTATAGAGAAGGCATAAAATGGGAATTTAGTATTATATATGGTTCAAGTGTAATTTTGTCCATCAATACTTTTTTATTGGTCAATGGAGCTGTAACACAAATTTTTATTGTCTGCGAATTAACAAACAAGAAAAATAGGACAAATTGAATTTATATAAATCAAAAATATCAAAAAGTTACAATCTCTAGAAATCCTCTGATTCTTTTCTTCAAAAAAATATAATATTTGGAATTTGAGAATTTGGAGTTGAACTCTTCAATTTGATCTTCTCCAAACTTGAACTTGAACTTCAATAACGTTAATTTGAGGGCTTGACAGCTTGATCTCGAATCAAATGTAATATATATGATGATATTTGACTTGGATATGAGAACTTCTTGGTGGATTTGACTCTTCGATCTTCCTCCAAGATGATTCTGACTTCAATAACGTTAACTCGAGGGCTTGAAAGCTTATTCCCGAATCAAACGCCGTGATTTGAGTGGACTCCGCGGTGAACGCCTTGAATCTCACCTTGAACACCGTGGATCTCCTTGTATGTTCTTCTTGCCTTGAGAGAATTTCCTCCACCGCCTCTTGCTTGGATTTCTTCTCCTTGAATTGTGATTTAATTCCTTGAGAATGACCCCTATTTATACTTGTAGGAGAGGGGTCTTTGGATAATTCACATGGTGAGGACTCTAATTTGATTGGTCCTTCAAGATTTAATATTATTTCTTTAATCACAAATTGTGATAATTATCAAAAGAAATAATAATAAATCAAGATAAATCTTGATTTATAAGAATTTGACATTTTACATTCTTTAATTGGCCAATAAATATATATTAAAATATCAATTAATTAACTATTTAAATTAGGAATTAAATTTAATTAAATTCCCAAATATAAATAAAAATTATTAAATTGATATTTAATATAGAATTTCACATGTGTCACCATTTGATTGGTGCAAATTTAATTTGTCTACAGGGGCATTTGAAGGTTTTAAAAGTAGAGGGGTAATAATGGGACATTGCAAGCTCCTACATTTCGGGTGCGCGCGCATTGGATAAACTTTCGGTCTCGGCCCAATAGCAAGCGAACCAATTTAGCTAGGTGTTCACTTGGCTTTATACCATTGATTTGGGCTTCCGAGACTAGAGTTTTGTGTTGTTTTTGAGTATTTTGAGTCGTTTTTATTATATCTCATAGGTTAGGCATTAATTTCTATTATTTTGAGTCATTTGAGTGCCCAAGTCATGTTGAGGGCCAATTATATTGAGTCTAGAGTCATTTTAATGAGTTGTGTGTCAAAATAAGAAAGTATGATCAAACAACGAAAGATTGATTTGAAGAAACGCGTCCAAACGCGTCGAAATTTCTAAAGACTGGCAGAGTTTAGTATTTTGGTCATAACTCTATCTACAAAATTGATATTGAGCTGATTCAAGTGGCTATGGAAAGCTAAGAGAAAGGGCTACAACTCTTATGAAGACACCCAAAGCAAATTCGGACGTTTGGATGGCGCTACAGCGCGAAAAAGAGGCGCTGCAGCGCAACAGCGGCGCCGCAGCGCCCAGGAGTGTTCTACGCGCGCTGCAGCGCCCCCTCCTTGGCGCTGCAGCGCCCGATACAGAAAATGGGCAGTCTGGGTTTGTGTTTTGGTGCTGCAGCGCCCATTTTTGAGCGCTGCAGCGCCCGTGGGCGGACAAAACAAGAAATGTCCGATTTTTGGATCTAAAAGGAGGGTACTATAAATAGATACATGGGAGGCTTGATCTAGGGCATGGAGGACACTTGGGGATGAAAACCAACACCACCAAGACACAAAGGAAAGAGTTGGGGAAGAAGATTGAAGACATTTATCATCTAGAAATAGATAAGATTCTTCTTTAATCTCTTTAATTCCTTCTTTATTGTTTCTTGTATATCATTTGAGATGCATTCTCATTTGATTATGGGTATTTGTATTTTCATCATGAGCTAAACTATAATTCTAGAGGGATGATGTAATCTATGTTTGAACTTATGTTTTGATATTGTGGTTTGTCAATCTAGATTTCTCAATCTATTTGTGTTATTTGGATTTATTGCTTCTAAATTACTTGATCAATAATTTAGAGTGTTTGGTGTATTTGATTTGACACTTGAGAGAGGTAGTTGAATACATGGCCTTGAAATAGCATAACCTAGGATTTCATAGAATTGAGAGATTTGTGAATCCTTTGAAGTCATCAACCAAGATTCATAGTTTTTATTGAGATTTCAATTGGTGTTTTTTATAGAGATATTGATTTCCCAATTGTGATCTAAAATCATTTGGCACTCGAGAGAGGAAATGATTATTGTAGAAATCTTGACTTATAAATTGGTAATTTGTGATTGATATACCATATTGATAATATAAGGGAAAACTAGATTCATCACACCTCTAGAATTCATTCTCCCATAGATTTAGATGTTTATATTTTGATTAGTTATATCTAGTTATTTTTATTTATAAATTGCGATATCCACCTATTATTGATCTGTCAAATATAGCATAGGTAATTTATACTTGGTACTTATACACGCATTCCTGTGGATACGACAACCCTACTCATATCACTATATTAAAACTTGACACCGTAGACTTGCGGTTAGAAAATTCTCTAACAAGTTTTTGCGCGCTTGTTCGGGAATGTGTTTTGTATGATATCAAGGTTGATTGCCTAGTTGTAATTTGACTATTTTTTTTTGTTTTTTTTGTTTTTTTTGTTTTAATTTTGTGTAATTTTTTTAGGCACGTCGTTGGATGGAATTATAATGTATGCATATACGTGGCCAACCGATGATGCTTCTTGTGATTTTGGAAGTCAAAGTGTGAACCATTTTGTTCCTTATTATCCACCTCAAGAAAATGTATGGACCCAAAATATGGCAAATCATGAAACCTTTCATCGACCCACAAGAACAATTGTCTAGCTTGGAAGAAATACTTTATCAATTTCTAGATGATTGTGAGGCAAAAAGACGACAAGATGAGATAAAACGTCGGTCCGAGTTGGAAGAGAATCTTTCTTTGAGTTTATCGAAGAGTGTAAGATAAGAAATCGAGAAAGTGATGATAGAGTACTACAAACCGAGGCAAGCATTCAACAAATTGAGATTACATGTCAAACTATGTCAAAGTTACTCCAACAAATGATTGACCAACTTAATAATGAAGAGTCGTCATCATTCTTGGGACCTGGTGAAATAGAAAATCATGAATATGAATTTCCCATTATGAAAAAGGTGGACGTCCTTCAAAATTTGGAGGAGACTTTTGAAGAGTGCAATCCGATCTTATAGGAGGAGGAGCCACATCAAATTAACTCAGGGAGTATCTCTATCTCTCACTCAATTGAAAATCCTCATATTGACAAAAATATGTGCACTCTAGATGTAAGCTTCAATACAAATGTATCAAATTTTAAGAAGCATACACTTGAAGGAACAATGTTTGAAAATGGTGATGAATTAACATGTTCTACAGATTTCATGATATTTAATGTGAGTAAAGATAGAAATATCTTTACTATGATTGATAAACCATTTTTCATCATTAGGAACACATTTTTTGATTTCCAAAAGACCATCAACATTCGGATCCTTAATCATCCACGTCTTATATACACTAAAGGACCACTTATACTGTTGGAAAATACAAAGGCGTGGCATGATCGACACTTGTTCTTGGATCCCGGTTGAGTAAAACAAAAGTCTGGCTAAAGACTTTAAATTTAGCGCTTCTTGGGAGGCAACCCAAGCTCATTTTACTTGCTTTCATAGTTTGATTAGTTAGAATGTTTGTGTTTTATTAGAAGTAGTCATGTTGCATCTCACCCCTATCCCTCTTGCATGCTCATTAAGCGATTCTTGTGAAATTATGTGCAAAAGGTGCTTATTATGATAGTATTTGGATGCATTGAAATTTTGGCATAATTTGATATATAATTGCATATACATCATTTACCTTGATTTATGCCCACCATGTGTTTGATAAAATGCCTCAATGAGAAATTTATCACTTTTGCATACCCTTCTTGGTTGATTGCTTGGAGGAGTTCACATGTGGAGTGGTAATACCTTTTTCAGTTTGTGATCCTACTTTCAGTTTGGGGGAGTGGTAATACCTTTTTCAGTTTGTGATCCTACTTTCTTCATGTTTTTTTTTTTGTGTCTTGTATATTTGCTTTGAGTTGAGTCGAGTCGAGTCATTTGTTGAACTGTAGAACTGCATGACTAAGTGAATTTGTTGAATATGAGTTAAACGGTCAAAAGAGCATGTGTTTGAGCGGTGATCTATGCTTAGTTCCATTAATTCCATCTACATGCATAATTCAGTTGATTTATTTGAAACTGATTTATGAAGTTAAGTGTTTCTTATATGATCCCACCGGATTCTAGAACTTGTCTGATCACTAGTCGAGGCGAAATCCTAGGTGAAGTAACATTAAGGAAATGATTTAGGCCATCTTTGAACAAGCTAGAGCCAAAAATGCCTACCTTTATATTATATATTTTCACTAGTGTCCCCTTTGAGCCTGTTAAACCCGTTCTTTGGCAACCAATCTTATACCTTGAGCCTACATGTGAAAATCCTAATTACCCATCACTCATACACACAAAATGTTGAAAGATTGAGGGTGGTATGATAAGTAGGGTATGTGTTCACTTGCATGAGTTGCGAGAAAAAGAAAATATGAACCCCATGTGTAAAAATATGCAAAAGAATAAGTTTGGGGTTTGAAAAAAAAAAATCGAGTGAGTTTAGGCTCATAAAAGGAGAACAGTGGAGAATTCCAAAAGTGAAGGTAGCTATTTTGTTTGGCAATTGGTGATTTGAAGTGATAATTGTGTGTTTGGGTGAGTTGAGCTACTTAATCCTATATTTTCCTACCTTACCCTAAGCCCACATTACAAGCTTTGAAAGTCCTATTGATCCTTGTGTTACATTAGCCTACATTAGTGGAGATTAGTGTGAATGACAAGCTTATGGAATCCGGTAAGCATTTCATCTGATGTTCAGAAAGTGGATCATTTTGATAACACTTGATTGCGTGAATCTATTTGAATAAGGTAAACGGAGTTGGCATGTACATTCCACACTTTTGATCACAATGTTAAAACACATGTTTGATTGGTAGTGATACGAGTATTGAGACAAATGATTTTAGTCGTGAAGTTTTGCACTTAGTCGGGTCGAATAAGTTTTCTATATTTTTGTGTCTTGGATACTTCATATTCTTCAAGAGTTTGTAATTGCTTGAGGACAAGCAATATTCTAAGTTTGGGGGTATTTGTTCACTTGGCTTTATACCATTGATTTGGGCTTCCGAGACTAGAGTTTTGTGTTGTTTTTGAGTATTTTGAGTCATTTTTATTATATCTCATAGGTTAGGCATTAATTTCTATTATTTCGAGTCATTTGAGTGCCCAAGTCATGTTGAGGGCCAATTATATTGAGTCTAGAGTCATTTTAATGAGTTGTGTGTCAAAATAAGAAAGTATGATCAAACAACGAAAGATTGATTTGAAGAAACGTCCAAACGCGTCTGAAATTTCTAGCACTGGCAAGAGTTTAGTATTTTGGTCATAACTCTATCTACAAAATTGATATTGAGCTGATTCAAGTGGCTATGGAAAGCTAAGAGAAAGGGCTACAACTCTTATGAAGACACCCAAAGCAAATTCGGACGTTTGGATGGCGCTACGAAAAAGAGGCGTTGCGGCAGAAGCGCGCGGCCACAGCGCCCCAAAACGGAAAGTGCCGCAGCGCCAGGAGTGTTCTACGCGCTGCTGCAGCCCTCCTTGCTGCGCTGCAGCGCCCGATACAGAAAATGGGCAGTCAGGTTTGTGTTTTGGTGCTTTGCAGCGCCCATTTTTTTGCTGCGGCTCCGTGGGCGGACAAAACAAGAAATGTCCGATTTTTGGATCTAAAAGGAGGGTACTATAAATAGATACATGGGAGGCTTGATCTAGGGCATGGAGGACACTTGGGGATGAAAACCAACACCACCAAGACACAAAGGAAAGAGTTGGGGAAGAAGATTGAAGACATTTATCATCTAGAAATAGATAAGATTCTTCTTTAATCTCTTTAATTCCTTCTTTATTGTTTCTTGTATATCATTTGAGATGCATTCTCATTTGATTATGGGTATTTGTATTTTCATCATGAGCTAAACTATAATTCTAGAGGGATGATGTAATCTATGTTTGAACTTATGTTTTGATATTGTGGTTTGTCAATCTAGATTTCTCAATCTATTTGTGCTATTTGGATTTATTGCTTCTAAATTACTTGATCAATAATTTAGAGTGTTTGGTGTATTTGATTTGACACTTGAGAGAGGTAGTTGAATACATGGCCTTGAAATAGCATAACCTAGGATTTCATAGAATTGAGAGATTTGTGAATCCTTTGAAGTCATCAACCAAGATTCATAGTTTTTATTGAGATTTCAATTGGTGTTTTTTATAGAGATATTGATTTCCCAATTGTGATCTAAAATCATTTGGCACTCGAGAGAGGAAATGATTATTGTAGAAATCTTGACTTATAAATTGGTAATTTGTGATTGATATACCATATTGATAATATAAGGGAAAACTAGATTCATCACACCTCTAGAATTCATTCTCCCATAGATTTAGATGTTTATATTTTGATTAGTTATATCTAGTTATTTTTATTTATAAATTGCGATATCCACCTATTATTGATCTGTCAAATATAGCATAGGTAATTTATACTTGGTACTTATACACGCATTCCCTGTGGATACGACAACCCTACTCATATCACTATATTAAAACTTGACACCGTAGACTTGCGGTTAGAAAATTCTCTAACACTAGGTACCCTCACTATGTAAGCTCTGTCATGTGTGACAGGTTCGATCGATCATGGGCTTAAGCATTGCTTTCTTATCTTTTATATAGTATGGTTTAATCACAAAGAATGCATTGATAAGCCTCTCACTTCCGAGGACAAGTTTAAAACTCTAAAAAACAGAAACTTTATATTGCTATTATTGTGTATTCTAGTGTTGGGTAGGCTGCAACCAAGTGTTTCGAAAAATGCATTAATGATTTTTTATGAACTCTGAGTGTCAGACTTATGGAATGAATCATTAACCAACTTTGAAATTCCAGTTTCTTGATGGTGATATCCATATATACTATTTTCTATTGAAGTTTTATGGTAATAATCATCAAGTTTTATGAACTCAAAATGAATTTTATTTCATGTGTATCAGATAATACACATATCAAACCAACTTCTGATCAAACATAGAGTGAATCAGATCATAAACATCCAAATTCTTATTTTTCAACACAAACACACAAGTAAATATCTTCATCATTCTATCACAATCCCATTCTTGATCAAGCATCAGACCAGTGGATATCCATTTCACCCCAATCCTTTTTGGGCACCCCCAGAGCTTTCCAGACAGCTCTCGAAGCATCAACGATGTTGTTTGGACATGGTGGCTGATAATCGTGCTCTTTATCGCACCCCCTTGTGGAGTCACACTGATCCACCACCATTGCAGTCACACTCTTCCCATTGCCATGAATGATGATATTTTTGAAGCACCTATTCCTTTTATTGAACCATCCTGTCGATAGTGCCACAATGGGCGTGTCGTCTGAATGATACTTGCCATCACACTCTGATGGGCCCCCACCATCCGCACCTTTTCCAAAGCCATTGATCGTTAGGACAGCTTTTGTCCGAGCAGACACTTTAGGCGAGCATTTGTAAATTTCGTAGTACTTGCCTTGTTCACAGCATTCAGAATCATTCCCCTGGTTGCATTGATCTTTAGGTGGTTTCTTGCCCTTAATCTTTCCGCTAGATTTGCAGGATTTAGCTTCAACTCTCAGGTTTAAGGTCATGATGAGAATTGAGAAAAGGAGAAAGAGCAAGAATGTGAGAGCCTGATTCTTCATTTCTATTTGTCTTCTTTACTATTTTCAAGTTTACATTTGCTCCAAGCATATATATAGTACTTGATACAGTAAAATTCATTTGTCAGTTTGTTAAAATGGGATTAACAGCCTTTTTGTTGGCTATATGTGCTCTAGGATTTCTCTTTGTTGATGCATGAATTCTTGTCTTTTTTACCTTAGTGCATAGTTAATTGACATAAACAAGGAATTACTGTGTGCTCATAATATTTTTAAACTGCCAGGAGATAAGTCCATAGATGAATCTTTGTTTCTGATTCATAGTAAAACAAAATTGAAATTTAAGTGAATTATTTCCTTCAGGATCTCTCATGGGGTGTTTGATATCTTGCATAAACTCAATCTTGTAACCACACATAGTGTTGGATTATATCCATGCAACATTACATGAGAATTAAGGACCAACATATGAAACAAAATAAACCGTCCCAGCTTTGAGATGTCCATGTCTCATCACCCTAATTACCAAAGTTTTGAAAATAACTATGCAATTTTCAGCTGTAATTAAAAAGTCGCTTTCTTGAGGTTTTGATTAGTTAAACTAGCTTTTGTCATTTTCAGGACACGATCTGATTGCCATATTTAGCTGCTGAAAAGTATCAGCTTCTACAGCAAGGGCCATTTTGGAAAAGGGCTAATTTGACTCATTTCCACTATAAAAAAACTTATTTGAGGACTTTGATAGAGAAGAAGATAATTCTCTATAAATCCACACCTGAATTCTCAAGTATAAAAGCAATGTCATCAAAACAAAAGTTATCTTGGAGCACTTGCATGAAATTAGTGGTGCTTGCTGAGAACAATTTTGTGATCAGGTCCAGCCATTAACAGTTGATATTAATATTGGTTTACTTTAAAATTAGAAATAGTAATAAGCACCTTGCTAAATCAATGTATTTTGTTCTTTTTGCTGCTGCTTAAAGATACTTATGACAGGCATTAAACTTCTAATAGACCAATCAAGGACTTGTGTAACATCGTTAAAAGACAGAACATCTCAGCATTCAAAATACTCGTTTCTCTCTTATCTTTTGATAAAGGACTGCGTTCTTTATTTTTTTGATCAGAAAAAAGTTAATTTCATTGATCAAAAGTATGTACAAATACACTGGACATACGGCATACCTACACTGTTAGTGTCGACAAAATGGGACAGTTAACTATATAGTATGGTTTAATCACAACGAATGCATTGATAAGCTTCTCACTTCCCATGAAAAGTTCAAAACTCTACAAAGCAAAGACTTTATATTGCCAATATTATGTATTCTAGTGAACTGTAGGCTGCAATGAAATGTTACAAAACATGCATTAGCACCACGCACACTGAAATGTCTGTGGCACACTCCCATTGGTGTACTCTAGACAAACTTCATGTTTCATGTTTGTTAATGCTTAAATTACTCGTTTTATAACTGACTATTATATAAACCTATCAATATTAGATGATCCTTTCAATTTGACAGGATTTATGTCAGGAGGTAGGTGTAATATCCATAAATTGGGGGTAAAAATTTCAATTAGGGTTTACAATTGGGGATTTAAATCCCTAATTTTGAAATTAGGGCAGATTCAATTTAGGGTCTTTAATTCTTAATTAATCTATTTTTTTTATTATTACTATTAATTTTTATCAATAAATAATCATTGTAAATGCAACATCAGTTATGAAATGAAAAGTCCCTAGAATAATGAGTAGCAGATGAAGAGAAATCAAACGTATACAACATTAATCTGACTGTTTCAAAAATCCCCTATAAAAACCCTTTTTCTTCACAGTTGCTTCTCATACTTCATTGCTTTGCAAAACCAAAGGTAAACTTTCTTCATATGTATATACCTCATAAATACCTAAAACCCAAGCCTGAAACCACCATATTTTTTTTGTCGCGGTCCGATGGAGCGCCGTTGTCGCCTGCCCGGTGTAGAGGTTTGTGCGTGGGTTGTGGGAGTGGTGGAGGAGTTATGGCAGGAGAGGGGTTGGGGTGTGAGGGAGAAAGAAAATATAAAGAAGAAGAAAAAAGAAAAAAAGGAGAAGATAGGGAGGGGCAGTCGCTGGAGGAGGAAAGAAGAAAGAAAAAAAAAATATAAAGAGAAGAAGAAATGGGCAGCAGCGTGAGGGAGAGGAGGGAAAGAGAAAGAAAAAGAGAAAAAAGAGAGAGAGAGAGAGAGAGAGAGAGAGAGAGAGAGAGAGAGAGAGAGAGAATTTGGGGGTGGTGGTGGTGGTGGCGTGAGATGTAGAGAAATAGGTTGTGGGCTTGGTTAGTTATTGGGCTTGGTTTTCTTTTAGAATATTGGGCCTGGGGTAATTTAGGGTGTGAAAATTTGATCATTAGCTTTTTCAAGCCTAAACCCGAAATCTTTTCAACATTTTAAATCATTTTCTAAAATCATCAAAATTTCTTAATATAATTTATTAATTATATTTTATTATATATGTAGGAATCGAGAATCACGAGGATTAGAATAATCACTTTATTTTCTACGAGGATTTACTGAGGGAAACAATTGAGGTAGGGATTTTTAATTTTTGTCTTTATATAATGTTTGTATTTTCATTTATAGCATTCAACGTCCAGGGATTCGGGTTAACCATAAAATTTATTAACACATCAGAGGAAATTACAGAGGAAAATTACGGAGGAATTACATGTTTTATTATAAATGTTTATTGCTTGTATGATTTATTATGTATTGACAAAAGTTGGTCCCTCTTGAGCAAGTGGAAGCTCACCCCTTCATTTTTATAATTTTTGATTCTTGAGGATCGTCTGATGGATGAAGAGAATTAAATTTTGGAAATTGAACAAATTTTTATTTTATGTCTTGGAATATTTTGATAAAATTTAAATTGTAATGTGGGTATTAGTTAAATGTTTAAGTTTTATTAAGTTATTTTCTTAAAACTCGTGTTTTTATAATAGCATTTTCCATAAAAGTCGGACTATTTTATATTGTAAATCCGAGTCATGAAGACTTGTAAAAAAATATTTTTTTAGACAAAATAATTTAGAATCATCCATCACCGTCATATCTCTAAAAGGCTACCTCAAGGTATGCAATTTATTATGCCATTTTATTTAATGTCATTTAATTTTTATTTATTATGCCGGTTTTGTTATACATGTTTTCCATATGTAAAACGTGCAATTTTATGCCATTCGTAAGATAATAACTTATGCCTTGTAAAAAAAAAAATTTAAATTATTATTGATGTCTAACTAATATGACTATAAATATAGATGTCGCCACCAAGACAAAGGCTAGAAAATCGTGATTGGAGAGTTAACAATATCTCACGAGCTAACTAACTACCTTAACTACAAAATTGAAGATGGTGATAACATCACGTGGTAAAAATGCATCAAAAATGGTATGATGTGCAACCACCATGGCATTGATTCACCGCCACCCAAATGGAAGGGTTTGAATATTTTTGCCGATGGTTTATGACCCACAAGACTACACACTTAAGATTGACTATGGGGCATTCACTAAAAGATTGTTTGCAAAGTGGATTGACCGTCTAACAGAGGCCATGAAAGAAGATGAAGAGGAGGATCGAATGAGGATGGAAATGAGGAAGAGGGCCAAAACTTTTAAGTTGTTTAAAAATCGCTTTATTTTTATTCTAGCCCAAATAAATCCTTGTTAAAGGGTTGAAATAATGTTATGAATGAAAATCTAATATTACACGATTATTTTTTTTTCTTATATTGTGTATGTAGTAAGACTCGATATTCGATTATTACGTTAGTTAAGCAAGTATACTTGTAGGATTATCCAGTCGACAAATGAAAATGGTAATCAAGCCAACAACGAAAAATCAAGCCAATGCTCCTATCGATGTACTTGCCTGAATGATGCAAAACAATAACAATAATAACAACACGAGGACGTGGGAACAGTTTCGCCGTTATTTTTACATTCGATGGATTCTTTGTGGAGGAATGGTTCCATCTTTAGAAAGAGTTTTCCACTCATTGGATGCACTCTGACGAGCAAAGAGTCACATGTGCCACCTTTCGGCCTAATTGAGGATCTTGATCATTGGTGGGAAGGATATTGGAGAACTAGAACAGAAGAAGAACGAGATGCATTGACTTGGAATGAGTTCAAGGAGGTGGTCATGGGCAAGTTTTTCCCAGATCGATCGTGATCGAGAAAGAGACGGAATTTCTAAACTTCGACATTTGGTTGACAATGATATAAAGAAGGCATTGAGGTTTAGGAGGGGATTACGATCGCAATTGTCGACCCTTGCTCAGGGTGATTTGGAATATTTGAGATGGTGAAAAGGGCCAAGAAATAGAGGCAAGCTTGGTTGAGGATGAGACGGTCGAAACCGATTATGGTGTCAAAAGCGGAAGTGGGATGGGACAAAACAAAATAAGAATGGAAATCGAGAATAAAGGCAAGATTGATGGGAATGTCCCCCAAATACTCAAAACAATAGGCCGCTATGTCCTAATTGCAAGAAAAACCATTATGGCGAAGGTGGGCAAGGAAAATGTTTTAAGTGTAAGAAGCAGGACATATGAACCGTTAATTGTCCTCTTTTAAATGATGTTGGAAAAAGAAATGGTCGTGGTGGAGCAGAGCTCGGATGTATGCTTTGACCCAAGAGGAACCCGAGCACGTAACCAGGTGTGATGATGTATGTTAAATGGGAATACCTTTTAGCACTATTTGTGCATCACACTCGTTTATATCCCGCTAAATTTCATGCCATAATTGGGTATAAGAATTAGAGTAGATGAATATCTTGAGGTTAGTTTATTCGGGAATTCAATAACTGGATTCCATGGATAAAGGTGTAAATTTGGATATAGGGGGAAAACATTTCGATTTATATGTTATTGGGATGAAAGATTTTGATTTAATTTTAGGCATGGATTGGCTTAGTAAGTAAGGCCGACATTAAGTGTCGGAGAAGGAAATAATACTTAGTTTCACTTTGATAATGATGAGATAAAATTCTATGGTGTTAAGTCTAAGTATATGCCTAAAGTTATAACGGCAATGAAAGCATTAAAGATTGAGAAAAGAAAATTGCCAAGGTTATCGGTGAAACTCATTTCATTAGATTTGTTGCGTGAATTTTTGGATGTATTTCGGAGGAATTGCCAGGGAATTCCACCGGATAGACAAGTTGAGTTTTCAATTGATTTAATATGGAGCGGCGCCAATATCTAAGGCACCTTAAGAAAGAGTTGCAAGAACTAAAGGTGCAAATACAAGAACTCTTAGATATAGGGTTCATTCGAACTGTTTCTCCGTTAATCCTTTTTGTCAAAAAGAAAGACGGGTCACTTAGAATGTGTTCGATTATAGGGAACTTAATCGAATCACCATAAAGAATAAGTACCCATTACCAAGAATTGAGGACTTATTTGATCAATTAAGAAGTTTACTTTTTCTAAGATTGACTTGAGATCGGATATCACCAATTGAGAATTAAGGAAAGTGATATTCAAGACGGCCTTGAGAACTCGTTATGGGCATTATGAATTCGTTGTAATGCCTTTTGGATTGAGTAATGCACGGCGAGTGTTCATGGACTTGATGAATCGAGTGTTCCATCCATTTTTGGATCAATTTGTCATAGTCTTTATAGATGACATCTTTGGTGTATTCTAGGAATGAGGAACAACATAAAGAACATTTGAGAATAGTGTTGGAGATTTTCGTGAGAGAAAAGTTGTATGCGAAGTTTAAGAAGTGCGAATTTTGGATTAATCGAGTTGTATTTCTTGGGCATGTAATTTTGCTCAAGGAATTGAAGTAGATCCAACTAAAGTAAGCGATCGATGAGTGGAGGGCTTCAGTGAAGTTCGCGATTTTATTTTACCTATTATCGAAGATTTATCAAAGGATTTTCGAAAATAGCTGGACCCATGACCCGATTGACTAGAAAAGGGGAAAAATTTATTTTGGAGAAATGCGAGGAAAGTTTTCAAGAATTGAAGCAGAGATTGACCCTGCGCACGGTTTGACAATTCGACCCATCTAAGGAATTTGTTGACGCATCTAAACAAATTAGGATGCGTCTTTGATGCAAACATGGCAAAGTGGTTTACGCCTCAGGGGCAACTAAAGCCACATGAATTGAACTACCCTACACATGATTTGGAGCTATTTTTTGGTTGCCTTAAAGATTTGGAGGCATTATTTGTATGGAGGAAGGTGTAAAATTTTAATACCATAAAAGCTTAAAATACTGTTTATCAAAAAGAGTTTGAGGCGGAGGAGGTGGCTTGGTTAAAGATTACTTTAACCATTAACTACCATCCTGGGAAAGCTAAAAAGTTCTTTTTCTAAGGTAAAACCAAAGGAGAAATATCGAGTTTGATTGAACAAGAAGAACTAGTGAATGATTTTGCGAATGAGGATTGAGGTAGTTGTACCACCAAAGAGCGGAAAAATATTGACATCTTTAGTGGTACAACCTACTTTAAAGGAGAGAATTAAAGAAGCTCAACCTCGGGATAAATTTACGAATAAAATGAAAGAACGAGCCCAAAGGGAGATGTTAAGGGTTTCTTTTAACAAACGAAGGTGTTTTAACTTATGAATGTGTTTCTAAGGAAGAGAAACTTAGGAAGGAAATTCTTGAAGAAGCTCATTGTATTTTTCATCTGGGGGTACAAAGATGTACCGAGATCTAAAGGGAATATTTTGGTGGAGAAGTATAAAGAGATATTGGAAATTTTGTAGAAAAATGTTTGACTTGTCAACAAGTGAAGGCCGAGCACCAAAGACCCTCCGGTTTCTTTGAAACCACTTGAAATCCAGAATGGAAATGGGAACATATAACTATGGATTTCGTGGTAGGACTTGAGATCAATTAAAGGAAATAAAAATTTGTTTGGGTTATAGTAGATAGGTTGACTAAGTCGGCTCATTTTCTACATGTCAAAATGACGTCCCATGGAACAATATGCTCAAATCTACATGAGGAGATCGTGAAATTACATGGAGTGTCCGGTGTCTATTTATCGAGTAGAGATACTGAGTTTACATCGAAATTTTGGAGAAACGCAAAGTGCAATGGGCACAAGATTGAAATTCGACTTTACCAAAATTCGAAAGGACAAACTGAGATATTAGAGGATATCTTTAAGAGCTTGTGTGCTCGATTTGGGAGTAATCGGGAGACTTTACTACCTTTAGTGGAGTTCGCTTATAACAATAGTTATCAAGCGACAATTGGGATGGCTCCATATGAAGCACGGGCGAAAATGTAGACGCTCTATTGGAATGAGGTCGGTGAGAAGAAAGTTTTGGGGCGGATTTGATTGAGATCGTAGAAAAGATAGCCATAATACAAGATCGAATCAGAATGGCTCAAGATAGACAAAAGTCATATGCTGACAGGAGGAGAAAGCATATACAATTCGAAGAAGGAGAAAAAGTGTTTTTGAAAGTGGCTCCTATAAAGGGTGTTATTCGTTTTGGTGAAAAGGGAAAATTGAAGCCAAGATACATTGGACCATTCGAAATCCTTACTCGTATTGGTGACTTGGCCTATCAATTGGCGTACCACCAAGTTTGTCAAGCGTGCATAACGTTTTTCATGTTTCGATCGCTGAGAAAATATGTTCACGATCCAAGTCACATCGTGAACTATAAGGATTTGGAAATTAACAAGGACTTGACATACGAGGAAGGCCCAGTCGATTTTAGAACGCAAGATCCACAAACTAAGAAATAAAGATGTTCGTTAATCGAGTTCAATGGAAAAGCCATAACAGAAATTAAAAGCCACATGGGAGCGCGAAGAGATCGTGCAAGTACCCAAATTTTATTATCAAGGTAAATCTAATTTGAGGACGAAATTAATCTTAAGGGTGTAGGATGTAATATCCATAAATTGGGGGTAAAAATTTCAATTAGGGTTTACAATTGGGGATTTAAATCCCTAATTTTGAAATTAAAGTGATTCAATTTAGGGTCTTTAATTCTTAATTAATCTATTTTTTTTATTATTACTATTAATTTTTATCAATAAATAATCATTGTAAATGCAACATCAGTTATGAAATGAAAAGTCCCTAGAATAATGAGTAGCAGATGAAGAGAAATCAAACGTATACAACATTAATCTGGTTGTTTCAAAAATCCCCTATAAAAACCCTTTTTCTTCACAGTTGCTTCTCATACTTCATTGCTTTGCAAAACCAAAGGTAAACTTTCTTCATATGTATATACCTCATAAATACCTAAAACCCATAGCCTGGAAACCACCATATTTTTTTGTCGCCGGTCCGATGGAGCCGCCGTTGTGATTTGAGTATTAGGTGTAAGGTTTGTGCGTGGGTTGTGGGAGTGGTGAAGGAGTTATGGCAGGAGAGGGGTTGGGGTGTGAGGGAGAAAGAAAATATAAAGAAGAAGAAAAAAAAGGAGAAGATAGGGAGGGGGCAGTCGCTGGAGGAGGAAAGAAGAAAGAAAAGAAAAAAAAAATAAAGAGAAGAAGAAATGGGCAGCAACGTGAGGGAGAGGAGGAAAAGAGAAAGAAAAAGAGAAAAAGAGAGAGAGAGAGAGAGAGAGAGAGAGAGAGAGAGAGAGAGAGAGAGAATTTGGGGGTGGTGGTGGTGGTGGCGTGAGATGTAGAGAAATAGGTTGTGGGCTTGGTTAGTTATTGGGCTTGGTTTTCTTTTAGAATATTCTGGGGTAATTTAGGGTGTGAAAATTTGATCATTAGCTTTTTCAAGCTAAAAGAAATCTTTTCAACATTTTAAATCATTTTCTAAAATCATCAAAATTTCTTAATATAATTTATTAATTATATTTTATTATATATGTAGGAATCGAGAATCACGAGGATTAGAATAATCACTTTAACGAGGATTTTACGAGGAAACAATTGAGGTAGGGATTTTAATTTTTGTCTTTATATAATGTTTCACGCAAAGTATTTTCATTTATATATGATATGCAGGAACTAGCAGGGGGGTAGTAAATAGGTCAGGGATCAAACGTATCCTCGGGTTAAGCATGTTTGTGCTAAAATTTATTAAGCTAGGATCGGAGGAAATTCGAGAGGAAAATTTGAATTACATGTTTTATTATAAATGTTTGTATGATTTATTATGTATTGACAAAAGTTGGTCCCCTCTTGAGTAGTGGAAGCTCACCCCTTCATTTTTATAATTTTTGATTAAGGAGTCGGTGAGGATACGTCGGTGATGGATGAAGACCGAATTAAATTTTGGAAATTGAACAAATTTTTATTTTATGTCTTGGAATATTTTGATTTGGTATTAGTTAAATGTTTAAGTTTTATTAAGTTATTTTCTTAAAACTCGTGTTTTTATAATAGCATTTTCCATAAAAGTCGGACTATTTTATATTGTAAATCGGGCGTTACAGTAGGACTGCTAACGTTGAGTTTATGCTTGAATGATATATTACATATTCTCATGTTAAGAATTTAGTACCGTATATTGCATTTTCTAGAGTAAAGGAAGTTCAAAGCCAATATCCATGGGCATTTTTCGCCCTTAAAACATCCGCAACCAGAATAAACAAGTTTAGATTGGTTAGAAGGCTAAAGGGAAATTCTTTTTCTTACAACAGTTAATAACTATTAACACCAATCATGGGACTTTATCTGTAATTTTGACAGCATTCAACGTTTCACCATTAATTAATTACACATCCGAGAAGTAACATAATAGTTTAATTAACATAGGACTACAAGATTTATACCCTCAAGTACATCTTTTCTATACAAACATAAGCAGCAGAAATTAAATCTTAATCTTCATTAAGCATCCGACCAAGCAATATCCAGTTCACCCCAGTCTTCTAAAGGCACCCCCAAGGCTTTCCAGACAGCCTTAGAGGCATCGACAACATTGTTAGCACAAGGAGGTAGATAATCATGGTCTCCATCACAACCCATAGAAGAATCACACTCATCAACCACCATGGCATTCACGCTTTGGCCGTTTGCACTTATGGTAATGTTGTTTAAGCACCTTCTCCCTTCATTATACCATCCAGTCGACAGAGCTACAACTGGCGTATCGTCTGAATGGTACTTGTTATCACATTTCGATGGAAGATATCCATCCCCACCTTTTTCGAAGCCTCTAAGATTGAGGATTGCCTTAGTGTTTTCAGACACGGGGGGTGAACATTTGTAAGTAGTGTAATATTTCCCATTTATGCAGCAGACAGAGTCGTCATCTTCGACACAATGGCCTGGAGGTGGCTTCTTACCCTTTATTTTGCCACTTGGCTTGCAAACTTGAGGCCTACCCTCTAAGGAATGAGGAGAAAATATTAATACAAGAAAAAATGCTCCTAAGCTCAACTTCTTCATGAATTCACTTAATTTAATTGTTTCTGATAGAATTGTGATTCTTGATAGATGGATGCTGAAATATGGCATACAATTTGTATATATAAGGTTTATCCCCAGAAAGGCCAATTTTGTGCTCAAGATATAACCCTCTCAAAGTTTAGAAACTCATTTCATTATTTTGGTTGCTACTCACATGGTCCAAGTTAGGTTTCAAGTAGTAACTGTGTCAATTAATAATTTTCAGAACTTATTGAAGCATATCTAGCATGCATGCCCTTTAGAGTTACTCGACGGCATTTTTTGTCTTGGGTTGTTAAAGAAGTAAATATCACTATCACGGTCTATTCATATCGGATAAAGGTTACGTATATAGCTATGTGTTCTTGTTGGACTTTGTTGTTGAATCCACTGTTGGACCTATTTGTGAAACTAATTTAATGGTCTTTTTTGGAGGTTATAGGTTGGAAATGATGGTCGACTTGAGTTTTCACGTACAGAGTTGGATCACTTTTCCCCTTCTTGAACAGTTGATGATTGAAGTAAGAATCAATTTTTGTTAGAAGCTTATTGATATGTTGTCTTTCATGAAATCAGTGCTTAAACAAAAGAAAGAGAGGAACAGGAGTTTTAACAGCTGATGGAGATGTTCTGTCTTTTGCGTGTTACAAAAGTTCTTGATTGGTCTATTAGAAGTTTAATCTCTGTCATAGAGTGCTCCAAGAGAACATTTGTTTCAATAAAATTGCTTCCATACATGAATTTAGGAGTGGTTTTATAGTGTGTTATATTCTTCTCTCGTACAAGTCCTCGGAATAAGTTAATTACCTGCACTAGATGGTTTTATTTTATGGTTATAACCAAAACACACTATACTATGTTGTCCAAGCCCTTAACTGACATTTTTATAAGAACTGGTGCAAAGAATGCATGAAGAGGAAATCCTTATATGAAACAGACAACATAATCATATATAACTCTGTTTAGCCAAGATATTAGCCCTCTGGAATGATGCTGAAAATCTCAACTAACACGGCAAACTAACTAATTCTTGAATCAGTGGCAATTAAACATAACCAGTTGAACCCTCCAATGGATTATCTAACTGACAAACCATCAGTTTCCCAACAAATAATTCAAAATAAGTTCATTGCCCTTGAGAACTTTCTTGGCATTTCTACTGTGTAAACCTTATATAAACAGACTTGTTTTTCCCATTTTTTCATCCGATTATTACCAAAAACTGATCCAAAGCAATATAGAGACAAGATGAACAACTTTACTATTGTGAGATTTCTACTTGTGCTCCTTGTTGCTGTTTATTCCTCAGAGGGCAGACTTCAGACTTGTAAGCCAAGTGGCAAGATAAGGGGGAAAAAACCACCATCAGGCCAATGTAATCAAGAAAACGACTCCAATTGCTGCAAAGCAGGGAAACTTTACACCACTTACAAATGTTCACCCCCCGTGTCTGGAAGCACAAAAGCCGTTCTCACACTTAACAGCTTTGAGGAGGATGGAGATGGAGGTGGACCGTCTGAATGTGACAGTAAGTACCACTCTGATAACGAGCTAGTTGTCGCATTATCAACTGGATGGTACAGTGGAGGAAGCAGATGTCTTAACAATGTAACTATAAGTGCTAATGGGCGGAGCGTGACAGCTATGGTGGTTGACGAGTGTGATTCTACAATGGGATGTGATGATGATCATGATTATCAGCCACCTTGTCCTAATAATATTGTTGATGCCTCAAAAGCTGTTTGGAAAGCATTAGGGGTGTCTGAAGGTGATTGGGGAGAATTGGATATCACTTGGTCTGATGCTTAGTAATAATTTTTTAAATCTTTTATTTAAGTTAAACTTGTTTGAATGATGTAAAATATGTTGCACTATTAAATAATGTTATGAATATACTATGTCTGTCCCTGCTTTTACTAATCTATTGCATGATAGTTTTCACATTGCATGAATTTTCAAATATATAATGTTAAGAATATATTATGTCTATCCTGTTTTTACTAATCTCCTCAGTATCCTAAATAGCTGTAGAATGGCATGCTCTTCCTAGTTGTACTTTTCACTTGGGTTATAATATATTCTCTCCTTACCCCACAACAACAACAACAAAAAAAACAGATAAAAAAAAATAACTTTTCACCAATTTGATTTAAGCAATTCTTGCAAGTCAGACATATAACTCTTCTTCAGCTGATTAACCACACCGCTTTACTTAAATAATAATCATAGGACAAATGACTGTTTGCTAAAAAATATTAAAATAGAGGTTTCATAGTGCTAAAGATAAACATGAAGACCTTTTATGGAAGTTGTCCTGTGAAGATTTAGATATAAAATAAATAAAAAATGCCAAATTTGAATCAGACAACGTCCAAAATTTAGTTCTTTTTCTGCCGCCTAAAGATACCTGACAAGAGAGATAATACTGTTGAGTGTTGAGCCTCCAAATATGGCAATCAGATCGTGTCCTGAAAATGGCAAATTTCCTCTAATGTCTAGAAGTTAGCATAACAAATGGAATATCAAGAAAACGACATTTTTATATGGATTTCCAATTACAACTGAAAATTGCATAGTTATTTTCAAAACGTTGCTAATTGGGGTGATGAGACATGGACATCTCAAAGCTGGCACGGTTTATTTTGTTTCATTTATCGATTCCTAATGTCATATAATGTTGAATGGAAATCATCCAATAGTATTTGTGGGTACAAGATTGAGCTTATGCAATATATGAAACAGCCCATGAGAGATCACTCAAATTTTCCTTTTGTGTTTTACTGTGAATCAGAAACAAAGATTCATTTATGGACTTATTTCTGGCAGTTTAAAATATTGAGTTCACAACAATTCCTTGTTTATGTCGATTAACTAGGCACTGAGCGAAAAAAGAAAAGAATTCATGCATCAACTAAGAGATATCCCATTTTAACAAATTGACAAATGAATTTTACTGTATCAAGTACTATATATATATATATATATATATATGGTTGGAGAAAATGTAAAGTTGAAAATAGTAAAGAAGACAGAAATGAGGAATCAGGCTCTCTGATTCTTCTTGATCTTTCTCATTTTCTGTATTCTCATAATGACCTTAAACCTGAGAGCTGAAGCTAAATCCTGCAAATCTAGAAGGGCAAGAAACCACCTAAAGACCAATGCAATGAGGGGAATCATGTCCCAACAACATTAATTGTTGATGCTTCCAATGCTGTCTGGAAAGCTCTAGGTGTGCCTAAAAAGGATTGGGGGTGAATTGGATATCCACTGGTCTGATGCTTGATTAAGGATGGGATTCTGAGTTATATATTTCTGAATAACAATTTGGTGGATATGTAAAATTATCTAATTCATATGAAAAATAAACAACTTTTCCCTCATTGTAACTGTATGAATGGTTAAAAGTTAGTTGAATAAAACAGTTGCATGATCGAGGGTTTAATCATCTATAAATAAATTTCCTAGCTGAGAGTTAGCTAGGCTTTTGTGATTATTTCTCTTTTTCTTTCTTTAACTGATTTTGTGTATACGTATCAGCCCAAAGGCCTAAAACGTACATATGCAATCTCTTTTAATTTACAGTTAAAAGAAAATGATGACCACCTAAATATTTACAGGTGAGATAAACATGTGAGAGAATAACAAATGGAGTACAAGTAGTATTATTTTATAATAAATCATCCTTGGTTCTCAACTTCATTTTGTTTTTTTCTTTTTTTTGGTTATTTACTAAAGAAAACTCTTTTGTAAGCGTATTATCCACTTTTGAGTGTATTGTTGGAATCCAACTGTTGGTAATTTTTTAGCATTGAAATATTTATTTCTGCTTTTGTAACCTGGGCATTATTGAGTGTATTGTTCGAATCCAAGTTGCTTCATATACTGTCTAATTGGAACTTACAAGTATCCAAACCAAAATATACTATATCTTCCAATAATGTTTGAACCTAACTTTTTCATATACCTCCAAAATATTATCTGGCTATTAAAACAAAATAGTAACCAAAGTTGTATTGAAGAGGTAATAAGAAGCATATATATATAAACTCTGTTATAGAGTCGACACTTTGTGAATAGGCCAAAATATCAGTCTGTGGCAATGGTGATGAAAAGATCAAATGCCACGGCACATTAACAAAGTCTTGAAATAATATTTCCTATTATTTTGAACCCTCCACTGGAATATATATGACTGGCTTGCAATCACAATATATACAAATAATTTGGAATAAATCAAATGCTTTGAACACTTCATTGGCATTTTTACTGGGGAAAGTTTTATATAAACAAGTTATTTCATCCCATTTTTGTATCCAACATTTTGCAGTAGTAAATAACTCAAAGCAATAGAGAGCCAATATGAAGAACCTCAGAAAAGGAGCTATTCTTGTTTTACTAGTAATCCTTGCGACTCAGTCTTTGGAGGCTAGACTTCAATCTTGCAAGCCTAGTGGCAAAATAAGGGGCAAAAAACCACCTCCAGGCCAATGTAATCAAGAAAACGACTCCGATTGCTGTCAATCAGGAAAATTCTACACCACTTACAAATGTTCGCCACCTGTCTCGGGACACACAAAAGCAGTTCTAACCATTAATAGCTTCGAAAAGGGTGGAGACGGAGGTGGACCTTCAGAATGTGACAATAATTACCACTCTGACGACACGCCTGTTGTCGCACTGTCGACTGGATGGTACAGTGGAGGAAGCAGGTGTCTTAACAACGTAACTATAAGTGCTAATGGTCGGAGCGTGACAGCTATGGTGGTTGACGAATGTGATTCTACCATGGGATGTGATGACGATCATGATTATCAGCCGCCTTGTCCTAATAACATCGTCGATGCCTCAAAAGCCGTATGGAAAGCCTTGGGAGTTCCCGAAGGTGACTGGGGCGATTTGGATATCACTTGGTCTGATGCTTAGTGGCATCATTTAATTTCATTAATTGCAGTTATTATATATACTTGTTTGAATGATGTAACGTACAATATGGTGTACCTAGTAAATATTCATGTTATGAATATACTGTGTTTGTCCTGGTTTTACTCATCTACAGCCTGAAAACTTTTGGATTGCATGAATGGTGAAATAAATCATGTTTTCACCAATTTGCTTTGAGCAATTCTTTTAAGTCCAGACATAAATTAACACTTGTTTCAGCTGGCTAACAACACTGGTTTACTTAAATAAAAGTCAGGAGAAATTAAATGTGTTGCAAAAGAAAATGTACATAGAAGTTTCATAGTGCTATGTCTTGATTGCATAGTGACTTACATGGATGAACTAATTCAGAGTGATACTTCTGAAAGTTCACAAATTGCACACGCTATCATGGTCCTTACAGCGAAGACCGACTATAATTATTAACTAGGACTATAGTATGCAATCTTTCTCACGATGGATCAAACATAATTATTTTGTATGTAAAATGTAATAGACAGTAAAAATTGGCCTGTTCATTTGGAACAAGTGAGATGTTGCCGCTCAACCAATGGCCATTGCAGCAGCTAAGGGAGTTTTTGCAAACACTTCTACTTATGGAACAAGTGCTTTGCTGAAGCAGAGGCTTTAAAAGTAGTTGTAAATCATAAATTTGCAAATAGAAGCTATAAACTGAAAAGAGAGGAAAAAACACTTCTTATTATTAGTAGACCAATATTATTTTTCGAATTTGTGGATAAGAATGTCAAAAACAAGCTTATTTTTATTTACAAAACAATCTCCTAATTAAAGGGGTACCAATAAGAATTTGCTAAAATGCAAATAGATACTGTTGAGCAGCTAAATAGATGGCAATCAGATAGAGTCCTGCAAAAGGCATATTTTCTCCAATCCCTAAATGCTAGCATAACTAATCAGAATCTCAAGAAAATGACTTTGTTTTGTATGGATTTCCAATTACAACTGAAACTTGCATAGTTATTTTCAAAACTTTGGTGATTAGGGTGATGAGACATGGACATCTCAAAGCTAGGACGGTTTATTTGTTTCATATGTTGATCCTTAATTGTCATGTAATGTTGCATGGATATCATCCAACACTGTGTGGTTACAAGATTGAGTTTATGCAAGATATCAAACACCCCATGAGAGATCCTGAAGGAAATAATTCACTTAAATTTCATTTTTGTTTTACTGTGAATCAGAAACAAAGATTCATCTATGGACTTATCTCCTGGCAGTTTAAAAATATTATGAGTACACAGTAATTCCTTGTTTATGTCAATTAACTATGCACTAAGCTATTAAAAAAAAGGGAAATCATTAATCATGCAAACAAAAAGGCTATTAATCCATTTTTAACAAACTGACAAATGTATTTCACTCTATATATGCTTGGAGCAAATGTAACTTTCCATCACACAAGCTCAAAGCATAAAGACTTGAAAGAAGAAAAAGAAAATGAAGAATCAGGTTCTCTCATTCTTGATCTTTCTCCTTTTCTCTGTTTTCATCATGACCTTGAGCCTCAAAGCTGAAGCTCAATCCTGCAAACCTAGCGGCAAGATTAAGGGCAAAAAACCACCTAAAGATCAATGCAACAAGTCCAATGACTCCGAATGCTGTGAAGAAGGAAAATACTATGACATCTACAAATGCTCACCTAAAGTTTCGTCCCGTACTAAGGCTGTCCTAACTCTCAATGGTTTTGAGAAAGGTAAAGATGGTGGGGGTCCGTCGGAGTGCGACAACCAGTACCATTCAGACGACACGCCGATTGTGGCCCTATCGACAGGATGGTTCAATAAAATGAATAGGTGCTTCAAAAATATCACCATTTATGGTAATGGGAATAGTGTGAGTGCAATGGTGGTGGATGAGTGTGACTCCAAAATGGGGTGTGATAAAGAGCACGATTATCAGCCACCGTGTGATAACAACATTGTTGATGCTTCTAGAGCTGTCTGGGAAGCTTTAGGGGTGCCCGAAAAGGATAGGGGTCTAATGGATATTTACTGGTCTGATGCTTGATGAGGGACTGTGAAACAAGATGATGTATTGTAATAGAATACAGTGAAGTTTGTCACTTTGGAGTGTTTGAGGAATAAGAATCTGGTAGCACTTTGTTGTCTGATTCATTTGTGTTTATTTCAGAAGCTGGCTGCTACTGTTGGATATGTTTATGATCTAATACATATGTAAAATAAACAACTTTTCCCTTAGTTTGAGTTCATTGTAACTGTATGAAGGTTTATCTTTATCTACTTTTCTTTAAGTGCAATTAATGGTATACTGAACAGAGGAAAACTTATGAAACTAAAATGAGTTTTTACAAGCTTCGCATCATGGTCATTTGCAACTAATAAATCGAAAATGAAAATATAGCCCTTCATGATGAGTCATGTAAATGAGAAATATTCTCACTTGATATGCACAATTTAAGTGATCAACTAGTTCAGTAACTAATATCTCTCTTATTTCAAAATGCAGTTCTGAAAGCTCTATAACTACTTAAGAAGCAGCACATTGCTTTCAGAAAACAATGGTAACAACAACTTGCCACTGCAGTCCTCTTGATAAAGTCTTCTATGTCCTTTCCCATTTCAAAAGCTAAATGTCACTCGACCGTACTATTTTAGAGCCTTAACAGAAAATATAGCATGAATTCTTGTTCTTATTCAATAATGTAGCAAAATTATAAGAACATGCCAGTCAGTCTCCTTTTTGTTGGATTAATTTCAATAACAAAGACTCACAGATATGAAATATACCCTACAGGGAATTGAGTCAGATAATAAACACAGATTAGTAAATAGACAAACTGATTTCTAATGTTTCTTCTGCAGATAAATTACACTTACCATCATTCAAATTTGCACAAACTGAAATTTTGTAATAAACAGATGTACATTTGTACAACCTATGTCATCTAAAAGAGCAAATGCATTAAGCCAAAATGCTCCTTTTTGGCGGTAATGAACAAATAATATCAAAATGTGGTTTCATCCAGCTACAACTGGAAGTTATAATCCAAGCATCAGTTAATGTCAACATAGTTCATGCATCCACTTATCTAGAACTCGGCCAAGCACCCATTGGAGTGAGATTCTGACTAGGCTGCATGTTAGCTGGAGTTACTGAATTGCCAAGTGTTCGGTCAGGATCTCCTGAAGTTTCCCGATCTTCCACCACCTTATTTTTTGGCTTTGAAGTGAAACCCTGCATGCTTCCAGCAATTACCTGGAGCATTTCGTCATAAATGGAGCGACATAAATAAAACAGAACCAGAAGCAAAAAGGCATTTCTTGAACAGCCTAATAATAAAGAATATGAATTAATGAAAAACCTATAAGTATGTATTAACCAATTATTTAATGAATACAAAATCCACCAAGATATAAGGCTTCTAAAAAGAACCTAAAATCAGAGATGAAAGCAAAATTTAATATTGGCGTTTCCAAAGGTGCAGGATATTATGTTTTTCTATTATATGCCTGTGTTATGAAATCCCAGTTTCTCCGAATACTAGAAGTCATAATAGCTAAAGCATAATTAATAAACGTCCGAACTAAAAATCATAGTTGACTTATATTACTTAAATGAAACTTATTGCTTCAAAGCTAAAGCATTTTAATGGTACCTGAACAGGGCTGGCAGCAATGAGAACTCCCTCGACAGGACCGCCTATAAGACGGCCATCAGGACCGGCAAAAGTAACATTTAGACCACCAGTTGGGCCATGAGGGCCATCAACATCATTGATATAAGAGCCAGATAAATTTACCATATCAAAGTGTCCCTGCAAGATGATGAAAAACATGCCTCATTTCCAATGGTAGCTGTTTTAGGGAAGTGTTTTATGTGTCCAACAAAGCAAGACAAGGTGTTATATTCTCAAATTCAACCACAGAAACAGGGGAATGCTACGTGTACAGAAAAAAAAAAGGGGGATGATTACAAGAAAAAAAAAACCTGAGGTTCGGGCTAATTACAAAAAACCCAGAAGTTTCTGAAAATTGCAAAATATTCCTTGAGATTTGATTTTGTCTTACTATTTCCCCTTTCATAAGCAAAAAGTATTTCAAACCCCTTCTGATATTTGTAGAAATATTATAGTTAATCCCTTAAATTTAAGATAGACTCAAACCTGATGGGGCTTTGTAATTTTGAAACATCTCTGGGTTTTTCTGTAATTAGCCCAAAGTTCAGGGTTTTTGTTTTTGTTTGATATTATCCCAAAAAATAATGTTTTAGCAATTCCTTCCATTAGACCAACTTTTCAGAAGATTCTCATGCAAGATGGATATAGCTATTTGAAAGTGCTGGTACAGAAACTTGTACTCTCTTCTAATCAAAAAGGGTTGAGAAAAAGGTGGGTGTTTGTAAAAATCATTAATGTCCACAATCTCTGATAAAGATTTACGTATTTTCACAGAGCCTGTACATTTTTCGCAAATTCAGACTATGATAATAGGAGTATCCAGAGCTTACACCTCATATGTTACACTCCCACTTGAACTTGAAATTTTAATGTTTGCCGCTGAGATGGAACCAATGCCTGACAAAATAACTATGGCACGTCGTCCTTGTAAAAGTGACAGTACCTTTCTTTTGATGTCCTGCAGTGAAGAAAAAAATTAAATAATAAACTAAAATAAAATTATGAAAGATCATTCAAAAACTCGAGTTAAAATGGTATGTAGACTAAGAAAGAACGAGGATTTCCAAAATTGAACACCAAGATGCAAGTCAAATCAAATGTGAATCGTGACTTAATATGCTATGATCGTTCTGCATGATACAGAAATGTCTATCCTTATGTATCAAGGGACAGTGCCCCTATTTAATATGTTTGTAGGAGCTGAACCAAGACCAAAATACCCAGGGCCAGCTAGGAGCTAGACGTGAAACTTACTTAAGTGGAATATGTGCACATGTAATATATTGTGCCTACTGGGGAAGAAAAATGGTAGCTTATAAGGCCTAGTTAGTTCCTGCTTATCAAGATGGGCTTAACAAAATTTTAGCAGTTAGCTAGTGCCCAACAATGTTGACAGTGACAAAAGTCTGACCAAGATCCTTATAGATTGATATCTGACCGATTGTTGGTTGGTAAAAGGCATGAATAGCTTATATGGTCTTGTTTGTTCCTTGTTAAAATGGGCTTAAGCATTCTGAATCCGTTGGATAATAATAGCTTATAGTGTTTATTTCCTATTTGCATCTTAGAATGTATATAATAATTTCAAGTTAAATGCCAGTGATTGGTCTTACAGTATTACAAGCAAAACATAGTGTGTCGCAAAGAGCAGATGTAAAGACTGATTTTATTTTCACCATTTATGTCAAGCCATTCATCCATAAACCTCCAACCCGAGATCAACACTAAAAATGGGCACAAATGAAAACTAAAAATGGGCACAAATGAAACAATTTGGATAAGGCCTCAAAACATATTGAATTTGAACAAGTTCATGGGATCACTTTCTGGAAATGTCATAGAAAGATGATAAAGACAAGTAGCAGAAAAACCATAATTATATGACATGCTGATTTATGGGCCATTTAGTGTAACGATATTGATTGTAAGGATTGCACATACTTCTCCAACCGTGACGTTGATGATATGGGGAGTCATTGTTCCACTTCCACTAAAAGAAGATCCACCTGAAAAGTTAATTGGTTCTTCAAAAATCAGCCAAAAAAATAATATTTCATTTCAAAGCTTGTAAACCAGGAAACCATAAGAGAATCATATCAGAACACTTGAGAGGTGGATATAATGTAACAAAACCAGCTCGAAAAAATATTGCCAGACTAACTTCATGCACACTATAATGAGTGTTTGTGTTAGAAAGTAGTGGTTTAAATTACTTGATAACTGAATGACAAAATAGTTGAGATCAAAAGAGCACTCATATAAGCCTAGTATTGAAGAAAATGAAATGTTTTATTGTGTATGGACTCAAAATTTAGACATATGCAGCATGCAAACTCTGAATCAACACTCCCTCTTCACATTAATCCACATAGAGGGAGAAGAAAGAGAAAAACGAGGAACGGGAGAGAGAGATTATGGATGTTCACTCATGCTATATATACAATAAATGAAACAATTACAAGAATACGGTGATCAACACAAACTAGAAAGAACAAGAATCAATTATGAAATATATAGAATTCAGTAATAGATACAGTTTCCATCAAGAATTCGCATCATTTGACTAAATTATTAAAAAAACAAAATTAACAGCGAATCTAGCATAACCTGTAATACTTTAAAAGCAAAGTCAATACGGCCAAGTTATATAAAAGTACCTGGTGAAGATAACTGATTCTTACGAGCAGTCCCAGGTGGCCGTCCTCTCCACTTTTGAGTTGGTCTTATAATCGAAGCAGCATTAGACATGGATGGCGATAAAGCCAATGAAACTGCACTATCATGTCCATATTTACGAGGCCTTCCTCGTTTTCTGCGCACGGGTTCGCCTTGCTGCATAGCAGGTGGACCTACACCAACTTTATGACCAGACATTGCTGACGAAGTATCCAAAGGTAAAGGTGGCACATTTAAGCCGCCCCCCGTGTTGGATTGAAAGTGTACAGCATTAGATAGTGGGCTCATACTAGGAGAATTTTGTAACCCTGTGACAGACTCGGCCGTGCCTTGATGCACATAATATGAAGCCGAGCCAGTAAATGTCATAGACTCCCTTTGATCCATGCATTTACTTTGAAACTCAGTCACTACAAAATGCCAAAAATTGAATTTAAACGGAATATCGAATTGCACAAGTATTATTGTGCAAAATTGGAAAGCTTCTGCTTTTGACACTGTTGGTCAGTTGTTTTCTACATACTAAGCACACTCCACAATTTAAACAAGTCAATCAAGTAACTCAGGTAACCCCTTATTTATGAAATACACTAGACAGAGAAGAATATCATCAGTAGATAAAATTGAGAAACTCCCATTTCACAGCATCTGTAAAAACAGGAAAATACAGAAACGATGAAGGCTACAAAGAAATGAAAAATCTAATTATTGAAAATCCAACAACTCTACAATGCGAGGTTAAAAATCTAATTATTCAAAGAGTAAGTGATAGAAAAATAATGAATCCACTACAAGTTTTTGAATTAGAAAAAGCAAGAATTCGATATAATTTATATCGAATTAAGCAAGAATTCAAGCTAATTTACACCTTACCAAACCAAGCAAGACACTATTAGTAAGGCTTTATGTTGAAGAATAAAAAGCACATAAACACACTGAAATTTACAATTCATGTCCACTCTTATCAAACCACATTCCACTCTTATATTTAAACTGAATTTTCAGAAGAAAAAACAACACAAATTAACCCATACATAAGATAAAACAAAACGTGAAACGTCATTGCCTGATAAAAAGCCATGTCCATATACTAACCATGCAAAATTGGTTTCGAGAAAAACAAGAAAGCTTGAATTTTTATGAATGCAGAAAGTCCTATAGAAAAGGGGAAAAGGGGCTCGTACCATAAAATCAACAAGACTCAAGTCTCATCACCATAACTTTGAACTATTTCTTATCTGAAAACGTGGTGCTTTTCTTGGTTTTTTCTAAGACCCTTTTTGTTATGAACGTGAACAGATAGATATTTCTATTGTTACGGAATTTTTTATTATAAATACATATATCCCCTATATCATATGTAAAAATATCAAATTAAAGTAAAAGATACAAGTGCAATATTGACACTTCCATATAATAAATATGCATGAAAATAAAAAGTTACTAATGTGCTAAACTTAAAATGAAACTCATCGTGAATATACAATTGTAATTATTTGTGATTTATTTATGGATTAAAATTACTAATGTTTTTTAAGTGTTCACTAAATAGAAGTAAACTCAAGTAACATGGGACTTTTTTACTATGAGGTTTTCCATTGCTTCATTCATCAAAAAAATTAACAACATAAAATGAATTAATGTTGTGTTAAATTGAATCAATCTGAAAATTATATATATATGTATTAAACTCATGTAACACATATAGTGAAACTCAATGAAATTAAAATAATGTACCATCCACTATAATGTGATTATTTTTTTGTGAATTTCAAAAAAATATATCAAAATTTCTCCATCCAAACACAATTATAAAGACTTGTTAAGTGGTTTATTTGATTGAAGCTACTCCACACACTATTTCAGAATTTAGATTGAGTGTTTCAAGTTGTGATTGTTTTGTGCAGTTTGTAGTCTGTTGTGTAATGAAGCGACTAAAAGAAGTGATGCGAGTTTCCTTTGCTCTCTTTGGGTAAGCGTTTGTTGGGAGATAGAAAAGAAAAAAGAGAGAGAAAGCCAAAATCTTAAACAAGACAAAACAAAAGAGTGCTTGGTCTATATTCCTCATCTTAAAATCTTCATAGCTATGTTATTGTCAGACATCAATTTACCCACTCGCAACTATGGGGCGTGGCCATTTATGAGCAATTGGCAAACATTTTATTCAAAAAAAAATTCGGATAAAGTAGATATTAACGTTAGGGGTTTCTGCTCTCCGAAATGCGCCAAGATATTTTGAATCTAACATAGATATTTCAACTTGCTCAAAAAAAAAAAAAAAAAAAAAAAACATAGATATTTCAAATTCGGTTGGACTAAGCAACAAAAGAGTTGAGATAATTATATTTTACCCCACAAACTATATGCATTTTTCAATGTTACCACGTAAATTTTCACCAGTTATACTAGACCCTCTGAACTCCACAATTTTTGCATAGTGACATATATTGGCCACCGTCGCTAAAATATTCCCAAAATATTCCATGTGCCTTGTACGTGAGGCACAATCTTTACAAAAGTTATTACATTTTGTTGTTGTTCAACTTTCAAAACTTTGCGTGGTTTTACTTTACCATATCATTTTTAATATATATACATATATATATTTAGACACATATTTTATATTTTTCGATGTTTTTTGATCTCATTTAAAGTTACATTTGAACAAAGAAAAAAGAGGTTATAAATGTAAATAATGCAAATTTAGGGGAGTGCACTCGCAATATGCAAAAATTTCTCACCACACGCGCCTGGACTTTGTAGTGGGTATGTGCATGCCTTTCACATATTGGCAAACCAGAAGATGACAGGTGGGACGTTTGAGGTGACCTTAGGCCCCACACACCCGGATATGATAACTTTGTGACCACACGCCCCTACTTACACTAATCTGTTATTACACACGAAAAAGAAATAATTAAACAAAAAAGAAATAAGAAAAGTGGAACTGAATGCAGATGAGAGATGACTAGCAATGCCCTTTATGTCACACTTAATTCATGATTTTACTATCATTACTTCAGTTCGAGGTGTTAGACAACCAGCACTATTCTATCTCTAAAAACAGAAAAAAAAATACTAAGATTAGTTACTTCACCAAATAAATAGCAAATTCTACTTAATCTATAGTCTAGCTAAATTCAAGTTATTGATAAGAGAAACTTATAACGGTCGTGTAGTTCAACAACTTAAAGCTCGTACCCCAGGTCCCCAATTGAGTACTGATAAACAAAGCCATTAAAACCATTGTTCACCAAATCTGTAGTACCGCGATGTTAAAAAAATGACATACACATGATATATAGAACTTTCTTTTTAGTCATTAAGATACACAATTTCTTGAAAATGTGTACAAAAGATCCGAGGTAATTAGAAGTTATTTTGTACAATTAGAAGTCTAGAACAACTTTTGTAAAACAAAGAGAAGAAGAATAAGAAGAAGTTGTTTAGAACTACTCTAGTGGGAATTGTCACCCAGTGCAAAGCTAGGCAATTGTTGCAATTAACACTTATTTATCATAAAAATAGAGAATGCTTAATGATACCAAAGAACCTAGTAGCTCATAGAAACAAACACAAGGACTTGAAATTCGTGATGATTATATGGATTATCCTAAAACTTCACCCAATAGTATGATAACACAACAACAAGTAAACTTCGACCAAAAATTATATGAAGAATGAGATTCTCCAAGTACTAGGAACAGAGGAGAATAAACGGGAAACAGCAATCAGTAAATTATCTGTCAAACCATCCGATACTGACTGTTTCTTCCAGCTAAGCGCTTCAAGTGTCGATCAAACCAGAAAAGCAAAGGACTTGCCCGACCCCTGATTTATCATGTTTGATCAGTATTTGTACCACATGAAAATCTTAGGATTGCAAGTGACACAAAACCAGCTAACAGGTCCTACATAAACATTAACACAAAGAATGTTGTACAACAGCAAATCCTATAATGGCATGAAATCTCTTTCAATAACCAGTTTTTTCCTCAAACGTGTTTAACTGAGGAGCAATAGAACCATAGCTCTGATTGACTGCTCCTATACAAAAAATCGGCATTTCAGCATTTACGAAATCAGATGATGGTCAAAACCTTTTTCGAAACTCACTATAGGGCAAAATATAGTTCATGTCAAGAAACAAGTGGTCAGTACAAGATGGAACAAGTTCAGCCTCAGAGCCATCGTAGCTTATACCAGAATAATAAACTATAACTCAGCAATGTAAAAGAAGCCCACTACCAAAGCAAGGAAGAAACCATGAGCTTGTTTCACAAAACTGCCTATTATATTGCTTTCAGGTCCAATACTTACTACACGACTCAATTTGAAAAAAAATGGAAGAAAGTGTACTGAGGATTTCCCTCAGAGAATGGCTCAATTTACTGCAAGCAGCTCTATTTGATGGGCAGCTGTATTGCTTGCCAGAAGATCACAGCCATAAGCAATAATCAAGATTTAAAAAAAAAAAAAGGCAGTGCTTGTAGGGTTTCATAGCCATAAATATAAACTAGTCATACCATAGTCCACTGCATCCTGAACTAGATCCTCACTGGCAACAACTAGTCATATTTCAGTTTTTATTATCTCCTTGACATTGGGGAACACAAAGATCGCCCACTTGAAATTTTTACCTAACAGGATCACAGCTGAACTTCAAAAGATATCAAAAACACAAAGAGATAAGCAAATTTCAGTTTAATTTCAAATCACCAAAACTGTCGACATTGAGAATAAATAAGCTACAGTACAAAGAAGAAATAAAAACTATTTGAAACTCAACAGATCTTCTATTTCCCATTACACGTAATCCATCCAACAGTAACCTCACTTGTCGACCTCCATCGCCTGGGCAGCTTTAGCTTTTGCCAATGGCGTCAACTTCGTTTTCAACTTTTTCTTTCCTACTTGAAATCCACAACCACTCTTCTTCTTCTTACTGCTGCTACCATCAACCTAATGATTATACAAACCAATTTCTTCATCATTGCATACCATAACAAATTCAAAAAAAAAAAAAAAAAAAAAAAAAAAACATTTATCATACTATACAAATAGAGTTTAATCCAGTTACAATCCTACTAGCAGAAACAGTACAGTTGAAGCGAAGTTAAACCCTATTATTTCCAAACAAAATCAAATCAAAACAACATAGTGCCCAAAAATTAATACTTTAAGTGTCGAGTATCGAGCAGAAAAGCAACAACCACATAATGAAAAAAACAGAACACATTGGAAAAAACAAAAATAATTACTTTCATCTTGTTTTTCTTGGCTTGAAGCTTCTTTTCCTTCTTTTCCTTCTCTTCTTTTTCTCCTGTTTTCCCCGCCAATTAAAAGCAAACATAAGGAAATAAATAATTAACAGAGGGTACTACACAAATTGATAGGCTGCTTAGAGCAAATACACAATTACATATATAACATTTGAGCAAACAAAATTGCAGTACTTCTTAGATCGAAATCGTGAAGCCTTTTTCTTCGACCTAAGTCGTTCTTCTTCGACATGTCCTCAGTATTCTCACTCAATTGAGACGTGAACCGGCAGACGATTAATAAACCCTAACCAAGTAACGGGCTCAATTTTAGGCGGTGCGGAGTTCTTCTTTCCTCATGCTGCCCCCAAAGTTCTAAGAATAATATTTGTCACCACAAAGATTATTTTTTGAAGGGTAGTGCTATTCACACCCCAATTTTAATGAATACATCCACCTATATATAATTTCAAAAATATCATTGACTTAAAAGATTATAATACACTTACTTAAAGAAAAATTCTAAATACACCCCCAAATCTCTAAATATACCCCCATTATTATTACACTTATAATCTACTACAACACACTCACCCACATCCTTCACCTACATTCTTCTTCTTCTTCTTTATTGAGAAAAGCTGAAACTTTTTTCTTATAAACCCTATATTTTTCAACGCCAACATCGTTGCTTATAAATGCATGAAATAAACATTAATAGAACTATTAAAAAATATACATGTATCCATACAAATCAGAGGCCAAACAGATATATACTCCGTACATCACACATGTAAAAGACTAGTTTTAATTAACAATGGCATCAAATACATATAATTTTATTTTTTGAAAATTTATTTGCCATTTAATAAAATTAATTCTAATTAAATAACTATATTGTAGGTTATTTTCTGTAAATTAATATATTCATACATTTGTTTTCATAATAAATCTTAAAGTTATGTATTATATTGTAAAATAATATTTTCTATTCAAAAAACTAACCACAAAAATGACTTTGTTTTCTATTTAACATAGTTTTTTATTAAATTATGATTATTCAATCAACAATTAAAAAAATTCTAATAATATTTCACACTTTTAATAAAATTATATTATATATATTATATAATTTTAAGTTTGTAATGAACAATAAAATAAAAATTTAAATTTATTAGCTAATAGAAATATCCTATTATATATTTGATGATACCCGAGCCGAGCTGTGAGAGATTAATCCACGTCATCAGTCTGACACATATCCGAGTAGGCGACCCACGGTGGCGTCAACAATGATGTACGACGACGATCGTCACGAATTAGGCTCGCCCGCTCCCGAGCCCAACGACTCACGAGCCCAACCGCAACACTCACATTTCGAGCCCCGAGCCCAAATTTCGATATGAAACGCACGCGGCAATGCCTTCGTAAAAATAAACACATGCCCATGCTTAACACTTTATTGGTATTAAAGCGCCACATGTCAGAGAATTATGAAGAGAATGTTTGATACATGTTTTTATCTTAATTTTGATGATTTTATTTTGTCACCAAAACAATGCTTTTAAAGGTTGTCCAAATACTCCTAAATGATTTAAAATAGTTTTTAATATTTTCCGGAGTATTTCCTCAAGTTTATTTTTGATAATAATGGACAACACTTTTAATGATTTTATACCAATGGATTTATCACTCCTAAACAAGGTTCTAAATGTTGTCTAAATACTCTCGATTGGTTTAAAATGTTTCTACTATATTTTCGGAGTATTTCTTGGGTTTTATTTTCGACAAAAATTGGACAACATTTCCGTGGTCGACCGGCCGCCATCTATAGGGCAACCCGCACGAAGATGGTTTTAGAAAAGAAAAATGAGACGGAAGGAAAACAAGCGGTCGGCCGTGCCGCTCAGGCGTCGCCGGTCGGTCGACCGGTCGCCAGTGCGGCCGTACACTGCAAGTGTGTTTGAAGCAGAACTTTTAATCCTTGCAAAATCCGTAGGGGACCGGTTGGGGTGATGGTCGGCCGGTCGAGTAGACGCGTCGGCCGCCCTATGTTATTTTCTTTGTGTATTTTTCCAACGTCTATATTTGCGGCACGGCCGCCTGTGTATTAATGACAAAAAAATATGACCGTTTGACAATGAGACACATTTCCTTAAATTGTGGGATTGATTTCTAACAGCTATATTCTTGATTTTAATTGTATTTTTTCAGTAGATTTTCAATCCCCAAGAGGAGCCTATGCTTGATCAATCATCTCCTATAAATAGAGGAAGTTTTGGAGCAACCAACACAACAATTGAGATCTGATATACAACAAGATACACTTCAAGCAAACACTTGGTCTTTCATTGTCTTATTTCTTGTTGTAATTTGCCACAGCTATTCACTTTCACATTCTTGAGGTCTAAAGGCTATTCTTGATTACACTTGCACTCAATTGTATTATTCATTATCGAGTTGTAATCTTGAATTTGTGGTCGTCATTCAAACACAAGATATCTTGTGAGTGTTCTTGTGGTAAGAACACACTTGGGTGATCTAGGTGTTAGGTGTGAGAAGATTGTGGTAATCTTCTTATTGAGGTGTTGAAGAATTTGGTATTCTTCAAGGTTGAAGATTGTGGTAATCTTCACAAGGTGCCGTTGAAGGAAGATTGTGGTAATCTTCAAAGGGAGATTGTGGTAATCTCCAAAGGTGGTGTTGAAGAAGAGTGTGATGCTCTTCAAGGTGTTGTAAGTTGAATTTGTATTAATTTTGGTAAATAATAAAATTCTTTTTTTTTTGAAATCCATCCGGATATCTTTGGGGTGGTAGAGGATTAGGCCCTAGGTGGGTTGAACCTCTTTAAATCGGCGTGTGTTGTTTACATTCCGCACCTTTATTATCATATTTGAGCATTCGGTTTTAAAAAAGAGGGCGAAATCGAAAAGATGGAGATAATCTATTCACCCCCTCTAGATTATCGTAGCGCTTGGACTTACAGAGAAGTCGACAAGTGGCAAGTTTTGCCGACATGCACAACTATAGAGGGACATGTGTCGTTCTTTAACTATTTTATTAATTAATGAATAGTTAGTGCAAAGATGACTATTGTAAACCCACTTACTCAAAGGGGTATAAAAGTCCGAAAAGGAGAAAAGACAAAGGAGGCGGTTATAACAAATTATAAGAAAGACCGACCCCGATAATCCTACTCGACGAGAATACAAAAAGGCATAATTAGCCAGAAATAAATATACGCCACGCGACGTTTCATGTCCACGTGTTAAACCTTTTTCTTATTTCTGCTTGTTGACCAAAACGCACGTCAACAAATTGGCGCTAGAAGGAGGGCCCGTATTGGTCCAGTCCGAGTTCCAGTCAAAAGCAAGTGAAATAAAAACCAGGTAAAGTTTGACACTTAACCTTTTGATAATAGAAAAAATGAGTCAAGCTCGAGAAATGCCCGTTTGATCAAGAGCAACATTTGAACAACCAACCTGGCGGACTACGAATGGCCACAATATGCTCCAAATGGAAGCAGGAGCACTACTTTATTTCCTTTTGCTCAGTTAATCGCCAACCCAACTTTTGTACAACAAATGAACCAACTTATATCGCAAACTCTCGCCACCACAAACTCTCAAGCACCTCCTCCACTCCTTGCAAATACTAACCCACTCAACCCACAACTAAATGTTAACATTAATCCTCAAATTCCGGACTTCCTCGCCACGAAGCCCGAGAAGCGATTCGGGTAATGAACAACATGTCCGTCATGACAAAAGGCGGCGAGAGAGAAGATGAGGAGGAGCAAATTCGTATAAGCGAGAGTCATTTCCGGAGCAAACGCGACATCGTCATGCCCACTCGGCGTTCACGGACGCGGGAGTTGATCCCTTTCGCCCGGCTCGATCGATAAGTTCGGCTCGGGTTTCGGATGGCGGGAGCAACTCGGGTCAATCAGGTCAAGGCCTAGCTTATGGCGAGAACAGGATGTAGAAATACACCGCCACTCGTCGTAAACGAGCAATTGGAAGGCGGTCCGGATGGCGAAGATCTCGAAGACCGCCCCAAGTAATGAGCGGCCATTTGTTCGTCGCCATTTTCCCCTGGAATCTGGCGATCCGTTCCGCCAAAGTTGAAAATCCCCGTCGGCCTCTATAATGGGAAACCGACCCGACCACTCACGTTCACAAGTACTTAGCATGGATGGAACTATACGTCAAGCGATGCCATCCTCTGCAGGCCTTCCCCCGACTTTGGCGACCGAGCCCACGTTGGTTTAGGACCCCGCCACGGGGATCCATTCAAGTATGGGGGATCGGCCTCCACCTTTACGACACATTTCTTAACGTCAAAGTCCGAGCGCGCCTAAAGACTCCTCGTAAACATCAAACAAGGAAGGGCGAGCCCCACGAAAAGTTATATTTTCGGTTCAATAAACAAGTTCGAGAGATGGAACAGTGTCGGATGACGCCATTTTGATCGCGGCCGACCATGGCCGACTAGCCCCGAGACTTGGTTCAATTACTCCATCCACGAATCGGGGCGACCTCGTACCAAGAATTTCTAGTCCGCGCGAACGCCATATTTGTGCGGAAGAAGCCATGGCAAGTGTTTGATACATGTTTTTATCTTAATTTTGATGATTTTATTTTGTCACCAAAACAATGCTTTTAAAGGTTGTCCAAATACTCCTAAATGATTTAAAATGGTTTTAATATTTTAGGAGTATTTTCTCAAGTTTATCAAAAATGGACAACACTTTTATCAATGTGTTTTTACTCCTATAACGAGTTCCTAAATGTTGTCTAAATACTCTCGATCGGTTTAAAATGTTTTTACACAATTTTGGAGTATTTCTTGAGTTTTATTTTTGACAAAAATTGGACAACATTTACATCTCGTGGTCGATAGGTATCTATAGGGCAACCCGTGCACGAAGATGTTTTTAGAAACAGAAAATGAGACGGAAGGAAAAAACTAGCGGTCGGCCGGCCGCATCACAGGCGTCGGCCGTCCGGTCGACCCGATCGCCCAATGGTCGGACAGTACACTGCAAGTTTCGTTTGAAAAGAACTAAAACCTTGCATTTTTGAAATAAGGGGACCGGTTGGGGTGATGGTCGACCGGCCGAGGTATACGTCGGCCGTGCCGCCTGTTGTAATTTTCAAAGTGTTCTTATTTACGTGCCACCGGTCGCCCTATGTATTGACAAAAAAAATATGACCGTTTTTGAGACACATTTCCTTAAATTGTGGGATTGATTTCTAATGACTATATTCTTGATTTTAATTGTATTTTTCTGTAGATTTTCAATCCCCAAGAGGAGCCTATGCTTGATCAATCATCTCCTATAAATAGAGGAAGTTTTGGAGCAACCAATACAACAATTGAGATACAACACAACAAGATACACTTCAAGCAAACACTTGGTCTTTCATTGTCTTATTTCTTGTTGTAATTTGCCTAGCTATTCACTTTCACATTCTTGAGGTCTAGGCTATTCTTGATTACACTGCACTCAATTGTATTAATTCATTATCGAGTTGTAATCTTGAATTTTGTGGTCGTCATTCAAACACAAGATATCCTTGTGAGTGTTCTTGTGGTAAGAACACACTTGGGTGATCTAGGTGTTAGGTGTGAGAAGATTGTGGTAATCTTCTTATTGAAGTGTTGAAGAATTTGGTATTCTTCAAGGTTGAAGATTGTGATAATCTTCACAAGGTGCCGTTGAGGAAGATTGTGGTAATCTTCAAAGGGAGATTGTGGTAATCTCCAAAGGTGGTGTTGAAGAAGAGTGTGGTGCTCTTCAAGGTGTTGTAAGTTGAATTTGTATTAATTTTGGTAATTAATAAAATTCTTTTTCTTTCGAAATCCATCCGGATATCTTGGGGTGGTAGAGGATTAGGCCCTAAGTGGGTTGAACCTCTTTAAATCGACGTGTGTTGTTTATATTCCGCACCTTTATTATTGTATTTGAGCATTCGGTTTTTTAAAAAGAGGGCGAAATCGAAAAGATGGAGATAATCTATTCACCCCCTCTAGATTATCGTAGCCGCTTGGACTTACAAGTGGTATCAAAGCCAAACTCTTTGGCAAGCTCGTTTCACATTGCGAGTGAAGAGAAACGATCGTCGGCTACGAATGAAGCTCAACTTTCCGGCACCTCCACCACCAAGCCACCTCGGTTTGATTCCAAAAATTTTATATTTTGGAAAGAAAGAATGGAATGTTATTTACAAGGTTGCGGGTTTGATATTTGGAACACCGTCATCAATGGAGAATCCATCTCAATGAAAGATACACCACACACCTCAAAAGGCTTCAAAAAGCTCAATGATGAAGAGAAGAAAATTATCTCCTTAAACGGTAAGGCTTTAAATATTTTGTATTGTTCATTTACTAATTTAGAAAATGAACATATTGTAGGAATAAAGTCCGCACATGAAGTATAGCAAAAATTAGAAGCCATCTATGGAGTATTTGCAAATGAAAGGAGTCAAACAAAAGCATCTACTTCTCAAGATCATACAAACTCAAATCTAAGGAATAAGCCTCCTACAACTTCCAATTATGAAGAAGTTGAATATTGCTTTATGGGCATCAATGAAGAAAATGAGGTATGTCTTAAACCCTCTACTTCCTATGATATTGTCATTCAAAATGATTATAGTGATTTACAAAATGATTATGATGAACTTCAAAATGAATTCCAAAGCTTACTTGTTAGATACAAAAATTTGAAAAAGGAATTCAATATTTTGAAAAATGATAAGGATAGTTTATTTACTTCTTATGAATCACTATCATGTGCTCACACCACCACACTTGACAAGGTTAGAAACCTTGAAAAAGAAAATAGTACTCTTGTTGAGAATATTGATTGCATGAAAAAGGATTTATTAAAATCCAACTTGAGTACCAATAAAATGTCCAATATTGTTGATATTCATAATTGTGATAAGGAACTTGATCATAAGCCTAATGTTGTTAATCATATGAAAAAGGATCAAGTCACTATGCATATCGGTCATTATGTTCCTAAAATTATTACTTGTTTTTATTGTGGCAAAAAGGGTCATACGGCTAATTCTTGTCGGGCTAGAAATAGCTCTAAATATTGTTGGAGACCTAAAAGTCTCAAAGCTAATCTTAAAGGACCCAAACACTTGAGGGTACCACAAAACAATGTGCTATTAGGTACCCGACAAAGCAAAAATCGGAGAAAATTCATGCCACCAAGAAAACATCAAATGAAGCGTTTCATTTGATCAAAGAAGGAGAAACTACTCTCAACAAAGCCAATTTCCAAGAAGAGCGTATAATCAAAAATGGGAAGAACACAATCCTTGAAATGGCAAAGACATCATCAACAAGATGATTTTCAAAGAAGAAGAAACCATCAACCATGGGAAGGTAACCAATCTTGGAAATGGAGAAGTCTTCATCAACAAAGTGACTTCTCAATGGGAAGATATCATCAACAATGGGAAAGACACAACCCATGGAAACGGCGTAATTGGTAAACCGTATCTCCCCATTTGTATATGCATTTTATTTTTAAATCTATGCATACTTTTAATTGTGTCTTAATTGCAAAATGAATCTTCAAGTATTTATTTTTAATATAGGTCTCTTATATATTTATGAGTTTCAATATTTAAAAAAAAAAAAAAAAAGAGACCTTGCATGATTTTCTAAAGCATTTTATTAGACTTATGTGGCTTATTATCTCTTATGAAATCTTATAGCATAAGCTCTTTTTGATATCTCATATTACTTGCCTACACTTGAATTTTCTATGAAAATGTTGTCTAAGAATTGTGTAGGATACATATTTCATTGGCTATTACGTCATCAAGTTTCTTAAACCATCGAGGTATGTCTACTCGTATTTTTCTTTAAACTCGATTTTATGCTTATGCACATATCTTTCAAGATATTTCATTTTGATCCCTTAAGTGCCCCTAATTGATCTTGCAAATATTTTCTTTTAAAAGGCACTACGTGTTTAGTCTCGATTTTATCGTTTATATGTTTTCACAAAACCCATATTTGTTGGATATAGTCCAAACTTATATTTTGCAAAGTTTTAAAACTTTTGGGGTGAAAAATCGAATTTTGGAAAACTCGGGAGAAAAAAAATCACCTGGGGACGGTCAAAGCAGGGCAACCGGTCGCCTGCACATCGGCCGGTCGCCCATACCTCGGCCGGTCGCCAGGCCAATTTTTCAGGTTTTAAACTTTTGTCTTCGTTTCAAAACAGACGCGGAACAAAATTCCTCAAACCCTATTGTGCGAAAATCTTCCCCTTTCTCATACAATCTTCAATTCTTCATCATTTTTCACGATTCTTGTTGCTAATCTTCTTATTTTCACAAGAATCTTACACATATGGCACCTCCAATAAATTCTACCGAACGAAATCCTCAAAAGAGAGAGAAGGAGGCAAAGGGGTGAATCTTCTTCCAATCCACAACAAGATGATATTCTTCAAGGAAACTATCAAAATCGAAACTTACGGAAGAGGAGATTGCCGAATTAAGAGTAGGGGTTTCAAAATCGAGCATTCATTGGGACTCTAATAAGTTATCACTCCTCTACGAGCCTCCCTCTAGAGCTAATAGATTTCGATTCTTTAATAAACTTGCGGAGGAACATTATGAGAATATTGGATTGAATGATAAGAAAATTGCGTGCACTCGTATGGTTCGTTTTCAAGCTTTTCATGATGAATTTCCAGATATTAGAGCTTATTTTGAAATTCAAGGATGGGTTTCACTTTGGGATAATCCGTGTTTGCACTATGATGACGAGCTTATAAAACTTTTCTATGCAAATATGTGGATTGTTGATGCTACGATAGATAATCCTTTGGAACTTCACACATTTGTTAATGGTAGGCATTTTCATGGACATTGGCGATATTTGTAATCACTTTAATGTGCCAAATGATGGAGTAGTCAATGTGGATTGCGCTCATTGGGATGATAACGTTTTCGGTGTTTCACTAGATGATGTGAAAACCTTTTTAGGAGTATATCCCAGTGACATACTCGGCAATGCCGCCAAATTATCGGATTATATCTATCATTTGCTCTATTGTGTTTGTGGAAAGGAAGTAAAACTTCCAAGCAATCTCGAACTCTTTCTCACCTATAAGATTGTTCAAGGAGAAAGAGTAAATTATGGGGCAATTTTTGTATATTGCTTGTTGGAATCTAGAAAGCTTACCAAGAAGAAATATACCTTGGGAAATTTGATTTGCCGACTCTATACTTATCGGGATACCCGGAAAATGAAATGAATACCGAAATTCGTCACAATGATTTTGATAATGCCAACATTCTACAAATGGTAAGAATGCGACGACGACATTTACCACGGGTTCCTACCAAAGCCGCTAGGGGCGTGCGACATCAACAACAACCTCGGGATGATTTCTTTAATGACAATGAGGTTGATAATATTGGAAGAGGTGAGTTTGTGAACAAGGAGATGATGTGGGAAATGAAGAGGAAAATGAAGAAGAAAATGTGGGAAATGAACAAGAAATTAGGGAGGAAGAAAATGAGGAAGGAGATGAAGACGAGTTGGATGTTGAAGATCTAAATCTCAAAGAGAGAATGGCCAAAGTGGAAAGAGAAACATTTAGAGATGTGGCCTCTCTTAGAAAAGAGCTCCGGGTTGTGAAAAAGGAAAATTCTAGTTTGAAGAAGTCAATTGGCAAATTGAAGAAATTCATCAAGGACCTCATACCCGGAACTTGCTTCTCTTCGGACGAAGATTGATATCCCCATCTCCTTTACTTTCTAGCATTTTCATTTATATTGTTTTGTACTTTTATGAACTTTTGTAAAACTCATTTGTACTAATGATATTTGCTTGTCTTTCTTAAAAGGGTTAAAATTGCAAGTTGATAATAACTTGTGGATGATCATGACTTTGATGGAGTATTTGATGGTAAAAATACTCTAAAGCATTGTTTGATAATTGGTATGAAGTACTTGATGGTAAAAGTGCTTCTTTTATTGCTTTGATCATTATGCTTAGTTGGATATGTTGGGACATTTGATACATGTATTGTTGAAAGCATGACTTATTACTTGATGGATGCTCTAATTGTTGGCATTTGTAATGCCTTGATCATTCTTAGCTTATCTCAATTGGGTTGAACCTTCGAGAATCTACTTTGAGCTTCTTAATTGATGAACAAATTATTGCATATGGTGCATATGATTTTTTGAGCTTTGAAATGAGGTTGATTGATGATATGAAAATTTTTGGCTTGAACCATTTACAAAGGCTATATACAACCTCTTCTATTTTTCTTGCACACAAGGTGTTTGTTGAAATGTCGCAATGAAACTTTCAACTTCTACATGATTCTCTTGCTTCAAAATGTCTTAAAATTTTTTTTGAAATCATGTTTTTAGCATACTAATGAGCTTATGGATCTTTTATGTTTCAATTCTCTCATTTTCCTTGGATGATTATGCTTTAAATTGCTCAAACGGTTTTTTACCGTCCATTTGGCATGTTTTGATATTATTGTATGGTGTTTTCACCATCCTAACATTCTTTTTGATGATTCCAAAGGGGGAGAAAAACAGGATATTGGCTCATTAGCTCAAAGAAGCTAATAAAAGTTTATCATATAAGCTATAAGCTATGGCTCATAAAAGCCATAAGTTGTGATTTGTTCTTAGTCCAATTGTTGCTTGATGGACTTATATTATTGTTTAAATGTTGTTTTATGACAGGGGGAGCTTATAAGCTCTTGAACAAATTGTAAAAGCTAAAGCTTTTAGCTTATGGATTATTGCTCTTACATTATTCTTGATGTGCTTGTTGATAGGGGGAGCTTGTGTTTATTATTGAAAATATTTACTCCCTACTTGGTTGCTTTAATATTTTTGGAAATTTTGATTGCTTCCAAACGGTCAAATGTTTTTACCGGAAAATCATTTCTAAAAATTGCTCTCTTAGTTTGTGTAAAAATTGTTTTGGTTTGTAATCATCAAAAAGGGGGAGATTGTTTGATACATGTTTTTATCTTAATTTTGATGATTTTATTTTGTCACCAAAACAATGCTTTTAAAGGTTGTCCAAATACTCCTAAATGATTTAAAATGGTTTTAATATTTTCCGGAGTATTTTCTCAAGTTTATCAAAAATGGACAACACTTTTATCAATGTGTTTTTACTCCTATAACAGGTTCCTAAATGTTGTCTAAATACTCTCGATCGGTTTAAAATGTTTTTACACAATTTTCGGAGTATTTCTTGAGTTTTATTTTTGACAAAAATTGGACAACATTTCATCTCGTGGTCGACCGGTCGCCATCTATAGGGCAACCCGTACTGAAGATGTTTTTAGAAGCAGAAAATGAGACGGAAGGAAAAAACTAGCGGTCGGCCAGCCATCAGGCGTCGGCCGTCCGGTCGGTCGACGGCCGCCCATCGGCCGTACACGCAGACTGCAAGTTTCGTTTGAAACAGAACTAAAACCTTGCATTTTTGAAATAAGGGGACCGGTTGGGGTGATGGTCGGCCGAGGTATACGCCGTATCGTCGGCCGTGCATTGTTGTAATTTTCAAAGTGTTCTTATTTACCCGTACACGGTCGCCTATGTATTGACGTGACAAAAATATGACCGTTTGACAAGTAGACACATTTCCTTAAATTGTGGGATTGATTTCTATGACTATATTCTTGATTTTAATTGTATTTTTCTGTAGATTTTCAATCCCCAAGAGGAGCCTATGCTTGATCAATCATCTCCTATAAATAGAGGAAGTTTTGGAGCAACCAATACAACAATTGAGATACAACACAACAAGATACACTTCAAGCAAACACTTGGTCTTTCATTGTCTTATTTCTTGTTGTAATTTGCCTAGCTATTCACTTTCACATTCTTGAGGTCTAGGTTATTCTTGATTACACTGCACTCAATTGTATTAATTCATTATCGAGTTGTAATCTTGAATTTGTGGTCGTCATTCAAACACAAGATATCCTTGTGAGTGTTCTTGTGGTAAGAACACACTTGGGTGATCTAGGTGTTAGGTGTGAGAAGATTGTGGTAATCTTCTTATTGAAGTGTTGAAGAATTTGGTATTCTTCAAGGTTGAAGATTGTGATAATCTTCACAAGGTGCCGTTGAGGAAGATTGTGGTAATCTTCAAAGGGAGATTGTGGTAATCTCAAAGGTGGTGTTGAAGAAGAGTGTGGTGCTCTTCAAGGTGTTGTAAGTTGAATTTGTATTAATTTTGGTAATTAATAAAATTCTTTTTCTTTCGAAATCCATCCCGGATATCTTTGGGGTGGTAGAGGATTAGGCCCTAGGTGGGTTGAACCTCTTTAAATCGACGTGTGTTGTTTATATTCCGCACCTTTATTATTGTATTTGAGCATTCGGTTTAAAAAAAGAGGCGAAATCGAAAAGATGGAGATAATCTATTCACCCCCTCAGATTATCGTAGCGCTTGGACTTACAACAAGTAACCGCCCCGAGCACCGACAAGGGGGCGTAAGAAAGGACGGAAGGAAAGAACGATGATGGTTGGGTAGGGGTCGGGATTCGGCCGTTCTCGAAAAACCCGACCACCGGATTTAGAGCTCGCCAAGAGGCGAGAGCCGAAGTCGCCGCTAAGGAAAGTACTTTGACCCACACTCCATCGGCCATATGGAATGAAGTACAAGGTCTGAATTTGTTGCCTCGGCTCGACCTCGAAAATTGAGCCGTCAAAAATTAGATTCGCGTCGATTACGTGCCTATCATAAATCGACAGAGTCACGATCTTGACGAGTGCGAGATCTAATTAGGGAAATTATGCGGGTTGTTCGGCAGGGCGGTCTTAAAAGGTACGTTCATGAGCTACCGCCCCACCCCAAGATCGGCTCAAGGTGTCAACCCGGAGCGCGTAATCAATCCGGCTCTCCTCGCCGCCCCGGTGAAAACCAGGGAGGGAGATCCTCATGATGTCAATTGTCGGTCGAATCAATACCAACACAAAGAGAGGATAGACGCTCCAACGGGAAAAGAAAAGTCGATGTTAGGACAGGCAACCAATGCCGAAAGACAAGTTCGGGTGGCGGAAATCAAGGAAGGCCAACCCACCGGCCACTTTGTGTTCTCGGGGACGCGGATGCCGACCAGGTGGTCCATCCTCATTTCGACCCTCCGGTCATCATGCGCACCGATTTTGGGTATTAGGTTCCGCTTAATTTTAATTGACACCGGAAGTTATTCGTCGATCATTTATGTCCGAGCATTTGAAGATTAAACGTGGATGATAGTTATATCCGTCCATGTAACGATAAGCGATTCTCGGGGTTTGGAGGAGGAAGGATAGTCGCTCGGGAAGTTGATTTACCCATCCAAATGGGACAAGGTTTGCATAAACGGATTTGTCATGACAACATTCAAAATAATCAATGCCGATTCGGAGTACAATGCTATCATTGGGAGGCCATTGCTTTATCATATAAAAGCACCGTTTCAATATATCATTTTTGTATGAAATTCCCAACATCCGATGGCGAAGCTATACATAAAGGGAATCAAAGGAGTCACGAGTGCTCTCTTAAACTCCGACGGTGGAGATTAACGTGGCGGAACAAGGGCAAACCGGTGGAACCACACAAGATAATCCCTTACCCAAGGGGGAGTCCGAGCGAAAGTGGTGATCGTTCGGAGGATAATCCGGTCGTCGGCCGGGAAGGAGCCAATGATGGAAGAAGCGAGCCAAGAATCGAAAACGGCGGCCATTGAAGACGAACTGCCCCCCGCAAATCAAGGAGGGGCGAGCAAGAAAAGAAAACAGCGGAACGATAGAACAAGGTTGATACAATCAATGTCGGAAGGCCAAACGAGGGCGCCAACTACGTATTGGTCATGATCTCCCGAGAACCATATCGGCGAGTTGATCGAGTTTTGGGAAATAATCTTGGCGTCTTCGCATGGACTCACGCAGACATGCCCGGAATTGACCCCAAGTATGCGTGCCACCGCCTCAATATTGATCGAGCGTTCGTGATCATCGAGAAAAGGCGCAAACTCGGCCCCGATAGGCAAAGTGACACTCGAGATCGAGGTGAACAAACTACTAGACAATCAATTCATCCGGGAAGCCCTCTATCCCCGATGGGTCGCCAATCCTGTTTTGGTAAAGAAAAGCAATGGCTAGTGGCGCCTATGCGTGGATTTTACCGACCTCAACAAAGCATGCCCTAAGGACAGTTATCCATTGCCAAATATCGATTACATGGTGGATGCCACGGCAGGACACGAGCTGATGAGCTTCATGGATGCATACTCGGGTTACAACCAAATACGGATGCACCCAGAAGATGAAGAAAATACCTCATTCTTCTCTGCTCGAGGAATTCATCATTACAAGATGATGCCCTTTGGATTGAAGAATCTTTGGTGCGACCTATCAAAGGTTAGTAAATAAGATGTTTGAGAAAATGATAGGTCACACTATGGAAGTCTATGTAGATGACATGTTGGTAAAATCACTGTACATGTCCGATCATCTAAACGATCTTAATAAAATGTTTCTTTGTTTTGAGAGAGTACAAGATGATGTTAAACCCGAGAAAGTGCACATTTGGGGTCGGCTCGGGTAAATTTTTGGGGTATATGGTCACCAAAGGGAATCGAAGCTAACTTGAGACAAAATAAAAGCCATCACCGACCTAGAATCCCCAAACTCGTAAAAAGGTACAAAGCCTAACAGCCGATTGGCCGCCCTTAACCGATTTGTTTCTCGGTCCACGAGACAAGTGCAAACCTTTCTTTGAAATTATAAAGAAAAGCAAAAATTTCGAGTGGACCAAGCAAGCACAGATTGCCTTTGAATCCCTCAAACAAAGACACCTATCTTCAATCCCTATATTACAAAAACCGACCCCGAGGGAGGACTTGCATTGTACTTGGCGGTATCCGAATCGCCATTAGCTCGGTGTTAATCAGGCTAGATGGCTCTATTCAACATCCGATTTATTACACGGTCAAGCATTACATGACGTCGAGCTCCGGTACCCACCAATGGAAAAGTTGGCTTATTCATTAATCATCATGCGGCGCGTGAAACTCCGTCCATATTTCCTAGAACACAAGATTATAGTATTGACGAACTATCCGTTGAAACAGGTGTTACATCGGCGATCTTACGGTCGGATGATTAAGTGGGCCGTCGAACTCGGCCAATTTGACATTATATACGAACCACGTCTTTATGATAAAAGGACAGGCTTTAGCCGATTTTGTGGCGAATTCACGTCTTCCATACGATTGGAAGTCATGGAAGACCAAGAATGGAAATTGTTCATTGACGGCTCTTCCACTGCAGGCGAAAGCAGGCGGAATCGTGATAATCGATCCAAATGAAAAATGCTCTTTGCTCGGCCGTACGATTTCGAGTTCCCGCAACGAACAACGGCCGAATATGAGGCGCTCCAAAGCAGTGCTTAGATATGGCAGCCTCTATGGGCCTAAAACAACTATTGGTGCACAGTGACTCTCAATTGGTCGTTCATCAAATCAATCAGCGAGCACGGCGAAAAGAGCAAAAAATTGCACAATATTTGGATTTGGTCAAGAAGAGATTATCACACTTTAAAACAAAAGTCTTACATGTGCCCCGAGCCGAGAACATGCAAGCGGATGCCTTAGCTCGGCTCGGCTCGATCCAGGGGCGGATGCCATCACGGATATCCTTTGTCACACAAACTATGCCCGTCACTTGGTGTGCAAAGAAAATATATACAACCGAAACCGCGAGCACGGACTTGGATGACCCCAATCATCCAATATTTAGAGAAAGGAGTTCAACACAAAAACAAAGCTTCTTTTTAACACTACGAACTCAAGCGGCTCGGTTTACACTAGTAGACGGCATCCTATACAAACGAGGTACTCCATCCCACTCCTACGCTTTCCGAGACGGATGCTGATTATGCACTTCGAGAGGTTCATGAGGGAATATGCGGCAACCACGCTGGGGGCCAAACGTTGGCTATAAATTAATACGGTAAGGATACTATCTTGGCCATCCACGAGAAAGGACGCAACCGACCTCGTCAAAAGATGTGAGAGGTGCGAGAGATTTGCACCACAGTCGATATCATCCCGAGCGACTTACTTATTTCCGTATTTAGCCCATGGCCGTTGTTAAGTTGGTATTTTACCAACTTATTTGAGTATTTTAGATTAGAATTTGGTTTTATTTTGGGTGTTTTTAGAGTCTTTAGAGTCCAATTTATTTCAAATAGTGTCGATGAAGAGTCAATACGGATTTGGTAGCCGAGAGATGAAGAAAACGGTGAAAACGGCTTGAAGAAAGAAGAAATCGTGTATAAGCAAGGAAAAATCGCATTTTGGCCAAGGATGGGCGGGCCCATGCTTACCCCTGAAGCCCAAGCGCCCCGCAGCGACAGAATGCCGGACGGACGGAGGCTTGTGGCGCGCCGCCATGCCATTAGCAGCCATGGCGCCGTGCGATATGTGGCGATAGCGTTAGCAGCGCCGCGCTGCCCGCGTCTTCTTGCGTGCGCCGCAGCGCCCGTCTTGTGGAGCGCCGCGGCCTTGCGTGCGATATGTGGCGATAGCGTTGGCGGGTGCCGCAGCGCCCATGCACTGCAGCGCCCGCGCAGCGCGTGCGATAAGATGGGATGAGATTCTTTGGGCGCAAGATTTCAGGTGTGAAAATTCTATGTTCACCTACCCCCTTCTTGGACTTTTGTGTACTATAAATATCATCCTTGGGACTTGAAATTGGGGCATCTTGGAACCATTGGGAAGGCAATAAACACAACTACAAGACAAGGAAGAAGAATTTGAGCATTTTGAGAAGAATTTGGAGAAGAAGATTGGAGGCTTCTATCTAGAAATAGAGAAGATTCCTCAACTCTTGTTCTTATTTTGTTGCTTTCTTCATATCTTGTAAGATGTATTGTTGTATTTTCATGGATTCATTTTCTTTAATCATGAGCTAAACACTATAATTCTAGAGGATTGATGTAATCTATGTTTGAACTTATGTTTTGAGATTGTGGTTTGTCAATCTAGATCTACCATTTATTTGTGCTATTTGGATCTATTGCTTCTAAATTACTTGATCAATAATTTAGATTGTTTGGTGTATTTGATTTGACACTTGAGAGAGGTAATTGAATGCATGACCTTGGAATAGCATAACTTTAGGATTTCATAGAATTGAGAGATTTGTGAATCCTTTGAAGTCATTTATCAAGATTCATAGCTTTTATTGAGATTTTGATTGGTGATTTTTATAGAGATATTGATTTCCCAGTTGAATCTAAAATCATTGGCACTTGAGAAAGGGAATGATTATTGTAGAAATCTTGACTTATAAATTGATAATTGATGATTGATAAACCATATTGACAACATAAGGGATAACTAGATTTATCATACCTCTAGAATTCATTTAATCATTTGGATAAACTCATTGATATTTTCATAGTCTTAATTTATTTTTAGCATTTTTAGTATAATCAACTCCATCAAATATTGAATTTCTAAATAAAGTTAGACTACTATATTATAGTACTTAGCGATAATTCGATAATTATTCCCTGTGGATTCGACAACCCTACTACTCTATATTAAAACTTGACACCGTACACTTGCGGTTAAAAAAATTTTCTAACTGCCGTTTGCCAAATGGGGAATGGACCTCATCGGACCACTACCCCATTTGTGGCAAAGGGGGCGTCAAGTATGCCATCGTGGCGGTGGATTATTTCACAAAATGGGTCGAGGCGGAGCCTGGCAAAAATAGATGAAGAAAAGGTTGTGAGCTCTGTATGGAAATCTATTATCTGTAGATTCGGGATACCACATTCGATTATTCGAGACAATGGGAAATGGTTCGACAACCGAAGGTTCGAAATTTTTGTGAAGGTTTCCGCATAAAAAACTATTTCTCAACTCCATACCACCCCCAGTCGAACGGACAAGTTGAGGCCGTTAATAAAATACTCAAGTATACCTTGAAGGCGAGATTGGAGGAGTCTAAAGGCAATTGGCCGGAGGAACTACCGGCGTACTATGGTCATCTGAAGCGACACATCGAGCGGCCTTTGGAGAAACAACTTTTCTTTAGCTTATGGGGTGAGGCGGTGATTCTGTCGAGATTGGAGCCCTACCTTGAAGTGCAAATTTTGAAGAAGGCGTAATGAGGCGCGCTCGAGCCGAGCTAGACTGCTCGAAGAAAAAAAAGGTGCAATGCCGAGATGAAAACGCGGTGTATAAACAAAGGAGTGAAAGGTACTACAATTCGAAAGTAAAGGAAAGAAGATTTGGTCGGCGATCTTGTATTGAAAAAGATAACGGGCATTCAACCTGACCCATTGAAGACACAGGAGGGCCCATTTCGGTCGACCACGTCTTATACGGTGGGCGTACCGGCTAGAATATTTGAGTGGAGAAAAATTTATGCATCCATGGAATGTAGCATACCCGAAAGCGGTATTATCAATAAAGATCTCGATCTATGATCAGGTAGGATTCCAAAGAATTATCCTTTCATCGGTATTTCGTGAGCTCTCTAAAGGAAAACGAAGTTTTTACTCACCACGCTAAAGACTTGGTTACGCACCGAGCACAAAATAAAGACTCGATTCGCACCGAGCACAAAATCAAGACTTGGCTACACGACCGAGCACAATATAAAGACTTGGTTACGCACCAAGCATAATATAAAGACTTCGATTCGCACCGAGCACAAAATCAAGACTTGGCTACGCACCGAGCACAATATAAAGACTTGGTTACGCACCAAGCATAATATAAAGACTCGATTCACGCACCGAGCACAAAATCAAGACTCGATTCTACGCACCGAGCACAAAATCAAGACTTGGCTACGCACCGAGCACAATATAAAGACTTGGTTACGCACAAGCATAATATAAAGACTTCGATTCGCACCGAGCACAAAATCAAGACTTGGTTACGCACCGAGCACAAAATAAAGACTCGATTCGCACCGAGCACAAAATAAAGACTCGATTTACGCACCGAGCACAATATAAAGACTTGGTTATGCACCGAGCACTAAAATAAAGACTTCGATTACACCGAGCACAATATAAAGACTTGGTTACGCAAGAGCATAATATAAAGACTTGGTTACGCACAAGCACAAAATAAAGACTTCGATTACGCACCGAGCACAATATAAAGACTCGGTTTACGCACCGAGCACAAAATAAAGACTCGGTTATGCAGAGCACAATATAAAGACTTGGTTATGCGAGCACTTTGAAATCAAGACTTGGTTACGCACCGAGCATAAAGTGAAGACTTGGCCACATACCAAGTACAAAATAAGGACTTCGATTATGCGCCGAGCGCAATAAAGACTCGGTTCATAAACAATCAATTAAAGCGAGCATATCCCTTATTCGGAAATCGAAAACCGAGCCCGTACTTGGGAATATAAAAGGAAAAAGAAGACAGCAATAATCTTACAAAAAGGAAAGAGCCGAGCATCTACAAAAAAGCTTGAAACACATACACAGTAAGGAAAATAACAATTCATTTATACTTCAAAAATATTTACATAAGGAGGCCGAGAGCCCATTACATCTCGAGGCACGAAACCAAATTACCTACCTAGGGGTACATATGAAAGCATCAAGATCGGCGGGGCGGAATTTCGACGGCACCACTAGAGCCAACTTCTTCCACGTCCAGGGAGGAGAGCCTGCGCATTAGAAGCCTCGGCAAAGTTCGGCCGAAGGGTATCGAGATCACCTCCGGGAGGGCCGGATCTTCCTCGCCGAGCAACAAGACGCCCGCCTTAATCAAATCAAGAATTTCTCGGAAGTCGGTCGCATGGCCACGGGTTAACATGAATGCATACTCCTGAGTCTTTGTAAGCTTTAACGGCCTCTCTGCGAACTTTCTCGGTTTGCCGACGGGCGTTTCTTGACCTCCTGCGACATCGGCTAGACGCCTCTCCATTTCCTCGGCCGGGCGGTGGCAAAAGACGTTCGATTCGGCGACCTTAACCGAGCTCTTGGCCTTGCGGGCCCGATCTCGCTCTGCCTCGGCCCTCGCAGACTCTCTCTCTCGAGTTGGCCCGAGCCGTAGCCTCATCCGCTGAGTCTTAAAAGATTCTTGTACCCCTTGGAGGGTAGCATGGCCTCCTGCGAGATCCCCGTCCGCCTTTCCGGTCGGCATATTTTTTTCTCCACTCGCGAGTCCCCCCCCAACCGCATGCCATAAGAGCCCAATCATCCCGACATGGCCATAGCATATTGAATTTGTTCTTGGCTTGTCTCCGAGCGCATTGCTCAATACCTTTTGTCCGGCACAGTGGAACACTCATCGCGCCCGACCGCCTCCGGTAAAACTCTCGTTTGCTCTGTCGGCGTGGCACGGGTGAACGAATTCCACAAACCATCGGGCGTAGTCCGATCATCCCCTCACAATATTCATCCCTCACTTGACTTGGAGGGATGAAGTGACCTTCCCTGCCGAGGTCATCAGAAAAAGTTCGCGGACCTCCTCTTGGGAGGTCATTCGGGGATGTTTGGGTGCGGATTTGACCAACCCCCCGGCCCCGATCAGGCTCCTCCATCACAATTCCTCCTCTTCTCCTTTGAAGAGGAGGCCGCACCGCCTCGGGCACCCCATCAGCGGGGACGCTTACGGCCGGATATCTTCTCTCCGAGCCGCTCCACATCCGAGTTGATCGGTTGTTGCCCAGGAGTTCGCCGTGCGGCCGTGTTCCTCACGCTGCGAAGACATGCACGCAAGTCTAAGCCACGCCCGCAAAAAGCAACCACCGTTAAAAGATCAAAAGAAAACAAAGATGTTTCAAAAGGAAATGTGAAAAACATAAGTGTTTACCTCGGACACCGCCGCGCACTCGGCGCTCTGGAGTCTGTGTTGGCCCTATGGGCGCAGATGATCTGCCCCAGGGTCGCCGTCGCAGGGACGCGTAGCTCGCTCTGTCCTCACCGAGGCTGCTCCCCTGGAGAATGGGGGCCTTCTTCATCATCACGGGAGGGTTCGGTTGAGGCTCTCTCTCAACCTCTACCTCCCGCTCGGCCACCTCGTCCGAGCCGCCCCCCTCGTCCTCGGGGTCGGCGGGCAAAGCTGAGCCTCAAAGGCAACTTTGTGCGGCTAAGTTGGCCTTGAGCCAACCTCTCAATCCGCCTATCCATTATGCCCCGAGCCTGGATGTTCTCCGGCCTTCGAATAAAGGTGACCGATGACAGAGGCCCTCGGCCCTAGGTTCCCTATAAAGGTGAAAAGAAAAGACAATTACAAAAGGAAACAATAAACGGCAAAAAGCGAGAGGAAGGAAAAGGGTAAGACTTACTATAACCAAAAACAAAATTTGAGGAGGATGAAGAACGGTCTCCTTTCTCCATCTCCCACGCGAGCTTGCCACTCGCCGCCCACCCAAAACCATTTATCCTTCCACTCTTGAGAGAAGAAGGAGACCTTCTACTAAACCGTCCAGGATACCCCGGTCGGTCGTACATAATACCACCGGACGGTGGCCCCGAGATGAAGGAGTTGCTCGCCATACAAAGAGCTCGTTCATCTCCTTAAATTTGGGGCGAGATACTTTCCGGTGAAACATCACCGGAGGCCGATGATCCGCCCAAGAAATCGGGTGCACCTGGGCCGGATGCATGCCCCACTTACAAAACCACCGCGTAAGGAAAGCCGGCTAGTGGAAATCTCAAACCGTATAAAAGGCTGGGGGCAAATACAACTATGCAACCCGCTGGTGGGTACTGGGGAACTTCCGTGCCGTCCGGTACCCAAAAATCGATACCACTTGGAATACGGTACCTCCGCCGGAACTCATCCACCTCCCGAATCATTAACATGCTCGGGATATCGTTTATATCACTCGGCGTCCACCGAGGCTCGACACGGAGACGAGGGCCTCCTCCCGTCTTGGGCGTCGCCATTACGGTGGCCTATGGGCCCTAGCGGCCTCTCTGGCCTTGAATCGCCGGATGGTTCATCTACCCGCTCTACGTTATCACGCTCCGGCTCCGATGGGTCCATATTTTCTTCTTCCGGCTGGTACTGTCTAAAATCAACACTTGGTGATTCTTCACCAGAACTCTCTTGTACCCGATCGGGTGATACGTTTCTTCTCAAAATCACATCTTTGGCGTCGGATCGAAAATAGTGTGCGTCCGCTCTAAAGACGTTCCACCTCGATAAGAGTCTGGAGAAGATATCTGAATGACGCTCGGACTATGAGGCGGTGATGGCCGTGCTGGTGAGAAAGAAACAGAAGGTTCAGAGGGAGGATCTTCGATTTCAACCTCTACACTATAACTACGACTCTACTATCCTCAAAAGAAGACATTTATAGGTAAAGGGAGAGTATTTGGAAAAAATACCTAAGTTTGAAGTCTACGAACTTGGAAAGCCGACCAAATTTCGCTTCGGTTCTAGTTGCTTTAGCTCAAAGGTTAATGGTTGCGAAAGTGAATGATGAAGGAAAACGAAGGTATTTATAGATAGGGTTCCTCGATAAGCGCGACGATTATTCGAAAAAGACACGCCTTTTAAAACTCAAAAGCGCGTCAAACATGTCAAAAACGTCGCGTCCCCACGCTCACGATGAATCGCGACGCACCGGATTCTTGCGCAAGATTGGTCCAACCACAAGACGCCACGTGTACATCATTATTATGGCAACTGATTAATGCGCGCCGTTTCAAGCATTAATTGCTCGTGACAGTGCCAGGAAAGAACAAAACCTTTGAGAAATCCGTTTCCCATTAAATGTTCATCATTAGCATTAAAGTTTAACTCGACTTCAGAAATTCTTCTCTCGGAATCAAACTTGGGGGCCTTTGATGATACCCGAGCATTTGTGAGAGATTAATCCACGTCATCGATCGACACATATCCGAGTAGGCGACCCTCTGGTGGCGTCAACAATGATGTCTGACGACACGTCACGAATTAGGCTCGCCCGCTCTCGGAGCCCAACGACTCGAGCCCAACCGCAACGACTCACACGAGCCCCGAGCCCAAATTTCGATATGAAACGCACGCGCGACAACCGTAAAAATAAACACATGCCCATGCTTAACACTTTATTGGTATCAAAGCGCCACATGTCGGAGAATTATGAAGAGAAGTCGACAAGTGGCAAGTTTTGGCTGACATGCACAACTATAGAGGGACATGTGTCGTTCTTTAACTATTTTATTAATTAATGAATAGTTAGTGCAAAGATGACTATTGTAAACCCACTTACTCAAAGGGGTATAAAGAGTCTGAAAAGGAGAAAAGACAAGGGAGGCAGTTATAACAAATTATAAGAAAGACCGACCCCGATAATCCGGCTCGGCAGAATACAAAAAAGGCATAATTAGCCATAAATAAATATACGTCACGCACGTTTCATTTCCACGTATTAAACCTTTTTCTTATTTCTGCTTGTTGACCAAAACGCACGTCAACAATATTAATTTAATAGGGATTGCATTAAAGTTAAATAATTAGCAACTAAATGTAGAATATAATAGATTTAATATTAAGCGTTAATTAATCAAGTTGTGAAAGTTAATTTAGAAAATAAGTACAAGTTTATTAATATTAAATGCTTTTAAAATAATTATTTTATTTTAATAAAACTAATATGTAAGGATAAAATGGTCATTATTTTGAGTATATGCGTATAAAAAAATATTCTAAAAGCATAAGGGGTAAAGTGATACAATTGAACGTACAAAGAGGTAAAATGATACTGAAGGAGAGTACAGGGAGGCAAAGTGAGATTTACATTTTTATAAATTATGAATTAATGTTGTCTATGTTTTTTTTTTTTAAAAATAGTGATTGCAAAAACTTTAAAATTTCAAAGAATAATTAAATAAGATAATTAATTAGATTATAAATCATACGATTAAATAATAAAATATTAAATTATTATAAACTATAAATAATCTCTTTAAATACGAAATATTTGGTTGTGTGAATATGAATTGTATCTATTACTAATAGAACATATTTATATATAATCTATATGAAAGTAAAAGTTTGAAAAACGTTACTCCCCAATGTTGAATATTTTTTACTATCCCAATGCTGAATATTTAATAAATTATATTTTCAATACAATCAATAATAAAGTCGTTTCAAATTCTAATATATGTTTTGGGATTTAGGAAGCTGAACAATTATCAAAATCATTAAAGGAATTAAACAAAAAACCATGTTTTATATTTACCAACACAATTTTAAGGGAAAATAAAATATTTCAAAAATACAAAACTATTTTTTTTTTGTATATACGCATAATCAAAAAAATATCAAACAGACAAATTCATATCTAATTCCAAATGTACTACTTTGAAACTTGAATATCAAAATACGTTCATAAATATAAAAATAATTTGTTTATATAAGATACTATTATGAGTATAATTTCATATTAAAATAAATCTTAAATTTTCATTTACATAAATATATATAATGCTATGTATGGATATATGTCACATATAATATTTCGATACATATTTTGAGATATTTTTTTGTAATTAAAATAAGTATTTTTAATTGAATTTGATCAATTTAAATATAATTATATATGATTACCACTAGCTTGTAGCTCAAGTGGTATCACTAACCCTTTATAAGGGTGTTAACTGAGTTCGAACCTGTATCTTTCGGTTTATTTGGAATTCTCGACCAAGAGTCTCTAACTTATTAAAAAAATATAATTATATATGATTAGTAAGAAAAGAGCTGAGGCTAAATAATAACTATACATGTATCACAAATAGCCAAAACAAACGAATACAGAAATTGATGTCCAATAGCACGGATACATAGTTTTCAAAGCCAAAATAATGAGTAAATATTTCTTATATATTTTTATTAATTATATTTTGTTATATATATATATATAATTTGGAAGTCAAACTGAAGAAAAGATGATTAATTTGAAATATTATATGTAAAAAACGGATCAAAAATGAAATACCAAATATTTATCAATTTTTATTTTTATATATTTTTATTACTTATTATAGTAACTGCAAAAGAGCGGAAAAATCTCAACATACTATTTCCAGCGACTTTTATTTATATATATATACACATTGTATTTCAAATTATTAATTTCCCAAAAATTTCGATAACCAAGGTCATTGAAATAAAATCCATGATAAATTTGATAATAGTCTGATACTATCCCTAATTCCTAAAGCAGTAAAGCCCACTCCCCCTCATTCCGGATCGGGTGTCCACATGAATTGCTTGGTTCCGGACCCGGGTGTCGAGTGAGAGTTTGACCCAACACCTTTATTATTATTATTATTATTATTATTATTATTATTATTTTTTAAAAATAATATTATTTCCAACACTGCTTTTATGCGTAAAGGAAAAAAACCAGCAGCGGCATATAAACCCCAGCAGCGTCCGTCTGTACCCAAAGCTCCCACTTCCTCCCACCATCTCCTGCCATCCGACGCCGTGCAGCCGCCTTCTCCGCGGCGGGCCTTCCTTACCAGTATAAAGATTACTCTTTGATTTCGCCAGGTATTCATTACTATCGACAAACAGTTACATACGAATGCCAGGGGCAACGATGGATTCCGAGCTACCTGTAGAGCCACAATCGCTGAAGAAGCTGAGCTTCAAATCCATGAAGCGAGCCCTCGATCTATTCTCTCCTATCCACGGACAATTTCCGCCGCCGGACGCTGAAAGGTTTTCGAGCCCTTAACTCAAGGATTCTAAGTACTATCATGTTTTTAGCCTATGCTGTTAATTATTATTTTCGAGTTTCATTAGATAATTCAATAATAATACAATGGCTTGGATATTCCTCTTTAATTAACTTATTTGTGTTTGGATTGCAGCAAGAAGATTCGAGTAAGCCATAAGGTTAGTTCTAACTAGTGCCTACCTAGGTTTTTATGTGGTTACACTGGGAAATTAATGATAGAAAAGTATGTTAACTTGTGTTTTATTATTGTAGTGCACACTATGCACGTTGCTAGTTGCTACTTTGCTTGATCTTTCTTTCTTTTTTTCTGTTTTTATTTTTGTGATTTGTGGGTAAATAAAAAACACACAATTTTGAAGAATGAGGAATTGAGATGGAGTAAGCAATGCCTGGTTATTGACATATTTAGAATTTTCTTTTCTGAATACGTATAGATGTGTGTTTCAACAAATAATGATTTTTCTTTTGGTTGATCTTCTAGCTCAATACTGAGTATGGGGGAGTTAAAAACATGGAAACCGAACTCTCTACTCATATTACAGCTGCAAAAAGTCAAGCACAGCAAGCTTCTACTACCTCCAATGTCCTCGCACTTCCAGGTATTGCAAACAATTCTGAAACTTTGGAGCCGCTAATGTGTTGATATGCAAGATTTTGTGTTCATTCACATAAAATAAATCATGCAAAACTTTTAATTGGTGAATCTTGTCAAAGCACATTTACCAGCACTAGGTGTCTACTGAGAAAGATAAACTTGATGGTGAGGCATATATGAACTTTATCTATATAGGATTTGTTATGTTCTTGCATAGCCTGTGTGGACATATCAAAATCTCATCTGAGATTTTTTTTTTCCCTTAGTTGATAGTGGATATATATTCTTTGTGCAGGCCCTGGACAATCAAATGATACGCAGAAGGGAGGGTTGCAGAAGGATTTGGTGGTTAGTTCAATAGGGCAGCCTAGAGGGCCGTATGTACCCACTTTTTATGCTTTTCCGTATTGGTTGTTTCATTTGTTATCTTAATCATTAATTGTAACTAGACCCGTTTAGGGAGGTAATGGTAAAGACAACAATTTAAAACACGACCAGTGCATCTTTGGTATACACTGCATTTAAGCTCTGACTTATAAATTGAAAATGCATTACTCGCACTCAGTGCTTTTCTGTTACTTCAAGATGTTTAAACTTAGCGCTTTTCGAAAATGTTTGGTGCAGTACCAATGCTGGTGTTCAAGGCAGGAGCACAACAATTATTCCGGCTCATGGTTCATCTGAAAGGTCTTCTCTTTCACACTTATTTGTTTCTTTCCGGAATTTTATATATGCAGAACAACTGAAACCTCACTAGCCATGCAGGCTAATAGTTTTTCTGAAATAGTGTAACATCTTTAACAGTCTCAAGCTTCTGAAGGCACAAGGAAGCTTCTTGAGCCTTTAACTTTCAGCATTTTTATTGCAAACAAGTAGCTATAGACTTTGTTTAAGCTCAATGAAGAATTATATGTTAGCACACCATCAGTTGTAAAAAAAAGTTTAATTTGATCCTTTTACACATTGCACATGATACCACTGTCTTTTGTTACTTTCTACCATTCTTCTTTTCAATTCAGGATTATCTTTAGCCTGGAAATTTAAGAAATAATGTTTATTTGTGACACGCAGGAATCTCTCAACTTCTGCGATCATGGAAAGAATTCCAAGTAGATGGCCTCGTCCTGTATGGCATCCGCCCTGGAAGAATTACAGAGTGAGATACTTCCCTAAACTTATGTAGGGAAGAAGTTCATGAACATAACATATGTTGAATTTCTTTTTATAAATAATTTTTTATTAGTACTACCACTTCAATAACCTAGTTTTTAAGTCTGGCTTTCATTGTCGTCCTTATAGACACTATGGGCTGTATTTTTAAGTTTTTTTTTTTTGCAAGGCATCATCTGCTCTACGGAAATTTATATCACTATTTCTACGGTAGTGCCAATAGCCATCTGAGAATTCCAATTCTAAAGATTAGCACAAGTATCCTAGATATTTGATTAGCACGTGAATTTGAATTCACAAAATATTATTGTATAGATGTGTAAATTGAAAATCAACATTTACAGTGCTTATATGTGTCTCAAAATTGAAAATTCTTTGGACCTTTGGCACTTATTCATGGGTAAAAATAAATTATAGAGCTTATGCATTCTCAGTTTCTTAAAGCTCACACAAAACATTGGGAATAGGAATTTTGGTGCCTGCATAATGCATGCTGGTCAGTTATTTCTGAAATCCTAAAAGTCATCTTTAGTGCATGAAATAATCTGTCAATAAACAAGTATGCCCTCGACTACACCACTTCAGACGCTTGAGTTTTTTTTGTTTCATGTGGTCGCACATCACCAGATTTTGGGGTTTCTAGGGTCAGATCCAAGGAAATTCAATACCTCCATACTCCATCGACAAAAATTGCGTTGATCTCACCCAACTAGGTCCTTAGTATGAAAGAAGTCATTGACTTATAAATTATCTCACCCAACTCAGCACTTACATGATTTTGCTTGTTATCTTTTAGTTGTATGCTACTATTTTTCTTCTCGGTGTTGTACTCAGCGTTAGTGATACCTTACCTGTGTTGTTTTTGTACTTACATTGCAAGCTTTGACCTCTGCAGGTCATTAGTGGCCATTTGGGGTGGGTGCGCTCCGTTGCCGTTGACCCGAGTAATACTTGGTTTTGCACGGGATCTGCTGATAGAACAATCAAGGTTAGAATTTGAATCTTGTTTTCTTATGCAGTTATGCATACTCACCTCCTTCCATGAAGAAAACTAGGAAACGGAAAGAGTGAAACAGGAAATGGGAATGATTTATGCAACCCCTAAATTTTTAAGTGTATGGTATACCCAATTTTTTTTATTGTGAAGACGTGGCTCTAGAAATACTAAAAATATTTTTTTCTGTGTCGGATGGGTTGTAATTGGCATCGATCTAGATATTTGCTCAATGAATCAGCTAACGTTCATGCAAATAATTCTCCTTGGCTTCATGATTGATGGTGTAATAATCTTTAAGTGCTTTTTTTGGGTCCCATGTAAATGTAAGAAGATATCAAAATCTAATTGTTCTTATTTGAAATACTCAGATGTCTTATTCTATTTGTTGGCATTTGATTGTAGAGAGTCTCAATTGAAAAGGTAAGAAGAATGTTAAGTAGTTGCGGACTTGATATTCAAGTTTTATTATATTTCTCATGAAAAGCATTCACATAAAAAATAGTTATTGAGTTTGACAGTATTTTTTTGTAATTAGTTGACAGGAACAGATATGCATCTGACTTCTAGGTCATGATCAATATCTTGAATCCTAGCACTGATGTTATGTAATCTGTGAATATCTTTGACCAGACTACTGTCTTTGTCAACGTTTCATATGTCAGATGCTAATATATCCTCCTTTCGTGCTGTAAAATTCATTATATCTTGCTCCTATATTTTATTGTTTTGTACGAGTCATCCACTCAGTTTCTGTTTTCCGTTTAATCAATTTTCTTCTTTTTATTATGGCTAGATATGGGACTTAGCAAGTGGTCGGCTGAAACTCACACTTACTGGTCACATCGACCAAGTACGAGGTAGTCCATTTTTTATGTGCGACAACACTCATTTTTCTGAATCATTTGACAAGTTATACATTAAAAACTAATTATTTGTTGCAGGTCTTGCTATTAGTAGCAAGCACACTTACATGTTTTCTGCTGGTGACGACAAATTAGTTAAATGTTGGGACCTAGAGCAGAATAAGGTTGGTGACACAATTCAACAGCTGAGTCTGCTGAATAATTCTGAGTTGGCATGTCGTAATGCTGCTCTTTCTTTTCAGGTCATTCGATCTTATCATGGTCATCTTAGTGGTGTTTATTGCTTGGCTCTTCATCCTACCATTGACATTTTGCTTACTGGAGGTCGAGATTCTGTCTGTAGGGTATGAATCATTGTTTAAATATTATTCTTTCATAAATAACTTAATTTCCAGTGTCGAGAAGTCTATGACGTATCAGATAGAATATGCAATAATTTAGGTTGTGTTGATTTTAGGTGTGGGATATTCGCAGCAAAATGCAAATTCATGCACTTTCTGGGCATGATAATACAGTTTGTTCAGTCTTCACACGACCTACGGTAAGTGCTTACTTTGTGGCATGGGAAGTACTGTTACTAGTTCATATTTGTCTGTTTATGCTAGCCTGTCTACCTCAAGTCCTTTTGCCATGAATGAAGGGTTGACTTGGTATGGGTGAATGAATGACATTTATGGATCTTGGCGAATTTATTTATTATCCCATTGTACTTGTTTTTGGTTTAATTCTTGATAATACAATTCTTATTGAAGGTTGCCCACTGATTAGATAACATGCATTGGCAGTTCACAGTCGAGTCCATTTGCAGACTGAAGAATATTTGGTGAATAACATTGATTTGATTTTCAGTAAATTGTCTACACTAGACCATTTTTCGAGATGTCGAAATTGGTGTCGTTCAAAATCTTTTCATGCACGTTCTAGGACTGGCTAGTCTAGTGCATTTCTTCATATATAGACAGTGGGAAAGTACTTTCTGTAAAGGCCATGATTTTTGATCCAAGACCAAACAGTGCTTACATCATGCTTTGATAACATGCCATGCTGCCAATTGTTTTAGATATTTTCATGGGCAACCCTCCATTGTTTTCTTCTCTAAAACTTGCATATAAGTCCCATGTGTATGTCTTCTTTGAGGACCTTATTTATATCAGTTTGTGACCGGTTGTTTCTTTGCCATTTCAGACGCTTAATGGTGTTACCTTTTTATTGTTTATGTTTTTTAGTTTTTTTTTATCTAATTTGTATAGAACATTTATTACATAGCAACGTGTTCGAGAAACAAATTGGCGATTCATATTTGGTGTTTTGGCTATGTTTGAAACACGATAAATCTCTCCACATGAATATTAGGATAATCACTTGCCTAAAGTAGAAAACCAGCACATCTGCTGAGGAATTTGGATGCCAGAATCATACAATGCCGCTTTTATACTGTGATGATAGAAACTGTCTCTTCTATTTAGTTTCTATTGAACAGACTTCTTTATCTACACAAGTATGTACACTTGAAACTGTTGATTCTGTTTTCGCTAATAACTATTGAATGCAATAGCATGTTGGCCTGACCTCTGAACTGAAATGATGATTGTATGAATATGCCACATCATCTTGTGTCAGGAAGCAGAAGAGAAAGCTGACAACATGTCTGGCTAGAATTTTGTGCTGAAATGAGGATTATCTATGCCATTATTGTATTGGGAGAAAAGGGCTTGCTTTTTTTATTTTATTATTATTATTGTTTACTTTTTACCCTGAGTACTGGTCCTACTGGAATATAACTTTTGTTATTCTGCCTACCTTTTTTTTTTGGTTGCTGTCAATGTTAGGCATTATTGCATGTAATTGATAATTGGAAAATTGCATGTCTAGTAAAAAAAAAAAGTTAAATTTATGAGTATCTATGTTTCTGATAGACGGATCAATTTTTGCTACTTCGAATCTGAGCTTACTTAGATTTGTGAGAAGTATCTGCTGTCACTTAAAAAAAATATTCTTTTAGTCAGACCTGATCGACTTGACTTTGCAGGATCCACAAGTCATAACCGGTTCTCATGATTCAACTATAAAGTTATGGGACCTTAGATACGGTAATGTTTTATGAGAAAGTAACTCTTGGTTCTTAATATCTGGATCTCACTTTTCTAAAGTGGTGGTGCTTGTGCTGGGCAGGTAAGACAATGGCAACTCTCACGCATCATAAGAAATCTGTACGAGCTATGGCTCAGCATCCTAAGGAGTAAGCAGTTTCCTTGTGCAATTCTTGTTTAAATTTTACTATGTCTGTCGTCTCAAATTTCAGTACTTGTCTAACTTCATGTTCCATTTTGCAGGGACTGTTTTGTATCTGCATCTGCTGAGAACATTAAAAAGTTCAGACTTCCAAAAGGAGAATTTATGCACAATATGCTGTGAGTTATTATGAATAGACATACAACTTCCACCACTAATGAATAGCTCTTAATGACTTTATGAAACCATTGTGTTGTTTAGTTTGGCGAGATTAGGTTGGGATCATTAGAACTGAAGTTTATTATTGCCTTATTTGTGTGTTAATAGGGACAAACCAGCTTGTCTTCTCCTTATCTTCTAAAATATAACTATCTTAATAATGGAAAGAAGAAAAAGAAAGGTATAACTTGATTGCTGAAAGTTAATATTTTACCTTATCAATGTATAGAAGTGTTCTTATTGTTTAATGTGATGCTCAAGTACAATACACCTGGCTCTTTGTTCCTTAGCCTTTAGTCTCTTTACACCCGTTACTGATTCTTCCATTTAGAACTCGCTTGGTTTGGGTGGAAAGTGAATTTATAAAATAAGTGGAAGTAATAAATAAGTTGAAGTATTGGTGTCTGGTGGGTGTACAAAAAAGAAATTTACTTGTTTGGTTTGAATAAATTATTGGATGGAAGTGACTTAGGAGGTATTAGAAACCCCATTGGAGCCCAATTTTGTCATCCAAAGTTGTGGGCAGAGAATTGGAAGTATAAGGGCCAAAAAAGATATAAAAATTCTCAATTTTTTTTATCTACTGTGATATCAGTTGTACAATTTCTCTTCCACTTCCGTTTACTGTTTTTATCATCCGTGGATTTGCCTTTATCCTCTAAAATAAGCTGCTCTCTTTCTTCCAAGGGTGCCATATAGTAATGAGAAAGGGGGAAAAAAAGTGACACCATCATCTCTGGTGCTAATCTGATGAGCTCTAGAACATCAGATACTTTTAGTAATTCTTAATTGTTGGATGTTGGTGTCTAGTGTCTACAAAATCTATCATTTTGTTCTTGTTTCTGTGTAGTGCATACTAGTTGAACCGTTGCTGAAAAAGTTTCTATGTTTAGTTATCAGTTGCTTATAATAATTTAAAAATATATTAATATTATTTAATAGTTCTCTAGCGCAAATATGGAAAAAATAGGGTTTAATAATTGAAACCAGAAAAATTTAATAAGATCTATCTTTGCTTCCAGCTCCTTAGCTGATGTCATGTCTCTATTTTTTTGCAGCTCTCAACAGAAAACTATAATTAATGCAGCGGCAGTCAACGAGGAGGGTGTACTGGCCACAGCAGGTGAATTTCACAATAAAGCAGTGTTGAATTTTCTTCTATTTTCTTTTGAAGGAATTAATTTTGGTTGAAGGAGCAGCTCATTGTAGCTTTTTGTTTCAATGAATATCGGAGGACACCCCGCATGATTTTGATATCTCTGTCTCATTTCTTTCTATTAATTTATATAAGGCGATAATGGAAGTTTGTGGTTCTGGGACTGGACGAGCGGTCACAATTTTCAGCAAGCCCAAACAATTGTTCAGCCTGGTAAGCATACATCAAATTCGAATTTGCTCTTATTTTTTTGTAGTCTTTCTAAATCAGCTGTTAACGCGATTTTTTTTTTTCTTTTAATGTCAGGGTCACTGGATAGTGAAGCTGGTATATACGCTGTCACCTATGATTTAACTGGCTCAAGGCTTATTACTTGTGAGGCAGACAAGACTATTAAGATGTGGAAAGAGGATGAAATGGCAACCCCAGAAACCCATCCCCTTCATTTTAAGCCTCCCAAGGATATGCGCCGCTTCTAGTTGTTCTGCATTGATATTCGTTCTTAGGATTATCGTTGGAAGTTAAAGAAAAGAGTGATGAAGTATGCAAACTGTAAAATTTTGTCACCTTGGTGTAGTACTTTCATATGACTGGATAGCTAATGAGTTATCCTTTGAAATGATACATGTATTCAGTTGCATTGCGTGTAGCATAAATTTTAATATTTTAATTATCAAGGGTATGAATTTTGTGAAAATGGAATATTTATCAAGATTATGAATTTTGGTATATACGGATTTTTTATTTTTAGTTCTTAAAGAATCCGGTTTTGGGTAAACTGTAATAATCGAAAATGGAACATTAGTAGTATAACTTACAAAGGGATGCAAGTGGAATTATATTCCCAATTCCACATATTTTCATAGTAACAACTAACAAGAGAAGGAAAGTGAATAAAAATGGAAGAAGAAATAAACAGGGTTTGCTTTGCGTAGATAGAATCCTAAAACCACTCTGTCAAGTATGACTGTATATATGTAAGAGTTAAATGTATGTCATAAAGCTAGTTTTAGCTATGATGGTGGCGGCAGTAATTTTCAAGGAGGGATTTGTCCTAAAAAAATAAACATAAAAATAAAGGAGGGATAACAAAAAAATTATAGTACTAAGGGCCCAACCGGGTTCGAACCGGTGACCTATTGATCTGCAGTCAATTGCTCTACCACTGAGCTATGGACCCTTGGATGTTGATGTCGCAGGATTACATACATAACATGTTTTTCAGCATTGTATAGATCAAGAGCTAAACAAGCTATTTATTACTCATATTTGGTAGTTGCACATAGACAAAGAAGGCAGCATGGAAAACAGTTTCACATAGTTGGCCTTGAACTCAACAAAGCAATGTTTTTGGCTTGCACAAAAAGTAAGGATCAATTGAATGCAGCATTGATTGCGGAAAGGAAAGATGAGTTTCAGTAAGAGAGAAAATTTGCTGACCACCATAGACTTTCTAGGAGCCTCACGTAAGAATTAAGATACACGTTGTGTTGCATATACTGGTCACCAGAGTTGGGTAAAAATAGAAGCACATAGAGTTGAAATGAGAACCACGACTATAACTTTTTATTCTAGATGTGGCTCTCAACATGGAGGCAAAAAACAAGTGTATCTAGCAAGATTACGAGAGCACACATCATTTTGAACTTGTTCAATATCAAACAATGACCAACAAGAGAGACGACCATGATGACGAAATAACAATTTTGGACCAAGAAAGTTATTGTAACAATCTCTCCAGCATGGAAGCCCTTAAAAGTCTATAAAAGGCGACGAACTTGTTAGTTTCGTCCCATTTATACATCCTCATCACAACATCAAATGTCACCTTGAATAATATTGGCAATGACATAACTAATCTTCGTGTGTTCTTGATCAATCTTCTTTTTGTTTCTTTCAACACCTCAACATGTAATAATCCCAGACAATTTATCAGAAATATCCCTCAAGTAGAATGCTTTTGCCAGAGGCACAAGATGTCAACCTTTTCACATTTGCTTTAAAATCCAAATACTTCGACACTCTTTCCTGACCGCCACCCAAAAGCGGCAAAACCTCCACCACCACCTTCTGGAACAAGTTTAGTTCAAACCCCTCTTTAAGTACATCCTCAAACTCGCCATTATTACCCCTCAAATCCAGTAAGACACTACATAGTCCTTGTTGCTTGCAGTTTTCCAGAGTTTCGAGTAAACTTATTCTATCAAAAGATAGCGTTTGGATTCCTTCTTGAACATTCTGTGGCTCCACATTCGCGTCTTTCTCAGAGATTATCTTTAATTTAGAAGCGGCATCGTTGTCGAAAGCAGGAATCTGAATTTGGGAATTTGGAGATTTTGATAGGACGATCTTAAAAGGTTGATTGGCCCCTGGTTCCTTAGAAATGGGAAAGGAAGACTTCTCAGCCAATGCCGTGGAAGAAAGTATGACAGCATCATATTCCTGCAACAATTTTGAATAATATCCTCCACACTCCATAGCTTCTTCACCAAGCTGATTTAGTATATGGCCATCAAGTGACATGGAATACCTGTTATATGAGCCAATATTTAGCCAATATAGATATCAACATTGTGCATAAAAGAAGAAAACTGGTGCATATTTCAACTTAATGTAGTTAGATAGTAGGGTAAATTACAAAAACTCCTAATTACAAAAAAAAAAAAAAAAAAATATAGTTATCTTTCAAAATTACAAATCCCCCCTTACTGTATTACAAACACACACTTGAGGTTTGTATTTACTTAACAAATACGTGCAATTTGTAAAATAGAAACAAATATTAAGGGGGTATTGGTAATATCGAAAGATAGATGGATCTTTTTGCAATTACACTGAACCTCAGGGTTGTTTTTGTAATTAAACTAGAAGTAATATGGTAGCCACACCACATTAATCTCACAACTAATGAATAGCCACCAGGTGAATCTGCAAGTATACCTTAGAGTAACATAAGGTTTTCCTGTCAGGATATGATGGATAAAGACTTCATTAAGCCTTTTGCACATTTCTTCCTCGACTCCAACAGTCACCTCAATACCCGCTTCTTGCAGTTTTTTAACCCCAGTCGATGCCACAATGGGATTAGGATCCACCATACCAACCACCACATTTTTCACTTTGGCTTTGATTAATGCTTCAGTGCAAGGCGGAGTTCTTCCATAATGATTGCACGGTTCCAAACTCACATATGCTGTCCCATTCTCAGCCGAATCCCCAGCATCTCTTAGCGCGAAAACCTATAGTTTTCTAGTCAATTTCTCTATAAGAATATTCGTATTAACATCATTCTCAAACAAAATGTTGCCACAGTTCAGAATTTCCGCGTACAATATCTTCAATAAGATTAACCTATTATGAAATATAAATCGAGACCTCCAAAGAAAGTCATTTTTTTTAAAGCTTGACAATCAACCACACCGAACCAAGCCGAAAATTCAATAAAGCTTTTTTTTCCAACTGATAGTGAATCTAACACTCAGTTCGATTTGGTACATTACAGTTTGCCAATGAGTTTATTTAGTTATACAAATCAGTACATAAAAATTAAAAGAAAAAAGAAAAGAAAATAGTAATCCTCGAATTATGAACAACTAATCTAAGATGCAAACTGCAGCATAGTGTGGATCAAAGTATATCAATTTGCAACAAATCATCACTCTACTGAAGCAAATATACAAGGTTAAAGTTGAAATAATTATATATATATACATACACAAAAATTGCATCTATACAAACTGATTATTGCAACCAAAATAATGATGGCAGTTAACTGTAAACATCTAACTACATCACATTGTACGTATAGGCCACTAGCCAATTACCCCATATAAAATGCCCTAATTACTTCCAAAAACAAAATGTAAACCAATTTTTGGTGCAACACTTTTGAAGCTCAACAAACCAAATCAAGCAATTAGCATAATATATATATATATGTAAGTATGTAGTATCTTCAATTAAAATGTTAAAAACTGAGAAGGAGACAAGTAAAATTCACCTCGGCATGAGGCTGCCCAGCTTTTGGGTGAAATCCTTGTCCAACAATTTTGCCATCTTTCACAATCACACAACCAACCATTGGATTAGGATTGGTGCACCCAATAGCCTTCTTCGCGAGCTCCACACACCTCCTCATATAATACACATCATCAGATTTATCTACTTGTTCTACTTCTTGCTTCTTCTGCGACCCACCACACATGATCACAGCCAAACGACCACCTTTTCTTGAACTGATTTCAGACGCCATTTTAACCGAACTGAAAAACCCGAGTTGTGAGTTTGGTGAAAACGCCAACTTCTGGTGCCGCTTTATTGGTGGGTCGTGGACAGTGGGCTTTGGAAACGGGAGCATTTGACCATACATTTAGGAAGATGAGATGTTTCTTACAAATTGAATGAAACTTTAAAGAAGAAAAAAAAATAAAAAGAAACTTTGAGACAAATAAAAACGAGCGAGAAGGTTGTTAATCTATGAACAAAAAAGGGGGATTTCTTGAAACGAGTAACTGGGGCCCCAAAACTCTTTTACAGAGAGCAAACAAAAACATGCGAGAAGGTGTTAATCTATGAACAAAAAAGGGGAATTTCTTGAAACGAGTAACTGGGTGTTATGGTCTGGGGTGGAGGCGTGCGGTGGTTATGGCGGCGGAGGTTATGGCTGTGGAGGCGTGCGGTGTTGATAAGTGGTGGTGCGGCGGAGCAGCGGTGGTTTGCGTGCGGTGATGGGTGGGCGGTGGTGAAGAAGCAGGTGGCGGTGGTGTGCGGTGGTTATGGCTGTGGAGGCGTGCGGAGGACGGTGGTGGTGTGCGGTGGAGGAGGTACGAGGGGGTTAGAAGAGAAAGGGGAAAAGAAAAAAAAGAATTGAAAATTAAAGGGGAGAAAAAAGGAAAGAAAAGGAAAAGGAAAAGGAAAAGGAGAAGAAAAAGAAAGAAGAAAGAAAAAAAAAGAATTCCAAAAATCGTTTTTTCAGTTTACTTTTATTTTTTTTAATTTCGAAAATCAAAAGACAGAGTAATTTGTGTGCTAAGACAAACCATCACTTTCAATAGGGCGTGAGTACGACTTATTCCAAATGTTGTAGCAAATTAAATATTATTAAGGCGTGCCCACATATTAATGAAAGTTGTCATCTGGTTCGAGAGCACAGTTTTTTAAAAGAAAAATTCAAATGGAAACATTAACTACTACTAAAATGTATCAACTTGGGTTGCCTCCGAAAAATGCTTTTCTTTAATGTCTTTGGGTAGACATTGCTGAATCTCAATCAGAATAAGTCGGATGAACCAACTCAATTTTTTCAACCTCTGGCACCTTAACACCTTCATAAAAAGGCTTCAAACGATGACCATTCTTACCAATATCCGGGCTTTTTGTTTCCACTACTCCATGAGAGAACACTTAAGAAATTTCAAGATTTCTTTCTTCACAACTTCCATCATGGGTGGATTCAGTCGACGTTGAGCTTATCTTGAAGGCCAACTCCCATCCTTCAATAGTATCTTATGTGTGCACGTAGAGGGGCTTAATCCCTTGATATCTGCAATAGTCCAACCAATGGCCTCTTTAAACTCTCTAAGAAATCGAATCAACTTTTCTTCTACTAAATCGGGGAGTTTATTGGAGATAATGATATGAAGGGTCTCTTTTTCTCCAAGAAGACGTACTTTAGATGACCCGGAAGGGGTTTCAACTCTAATCGTGGTGCCTGGACACTCGAAGGAAGAAGTTTAGTACGAGAAAGAGGCAACTCAATATAAGAAACAATATGCTTCAAAGATTGAAGTGAATCAAGTACATAAATTGTCTCTAATAGGTCAAAATCGAACTCAAACTTCTTCATTAATCATTGAGAATTTTCGGAAGTGAAATTCCTACTAAGTGCAATTTTCAACTTATCACCATCACTCAAATCAAACATTTTCTGAGCCAAAGGTTCAATAACGTCCATAACAAAAACAAAAGATACATCACTTGGATATCTCATGGCATCATAAATATTAAATTTAATTACTTCACCATCAAATTACATTGTAAGTGTACCATCATGCACATCGATTTTTGTCCTAGATGTTTGCAAAAAAGGTCTACCCAATAAAAAATAATTAGCAAGATGAATTATCTTCTTCCATATCAAGCACATAAAAGTGAGAAGGAAAAATCAATTCGTTAACTTGCACTAAAACGTCTTCCAAAGCACCTTCAGGATAAACATTAGATCTATCAGCCAATTGAATTATCACACTAGTTTCCTTCAATGCCCCAAGATTCAAGGATGCATAAATTGATAATGGCATGACATTTATGGAGGTTCCTAAATCTAACATTGCTCTCTCATCTCTAACATTATCAGCTTTGCAAGGGATAGTGAACATACCTGGATCCTTGCACTTAGGAGGTAATTTTTTCTAATGGACAGCTGAAACATTCTCACCCATACTGATAAATTCATTACCTTTAACTTTTTCTTGTTGGTGCACAACTCTTTGAGGAAATTGGTATATCGAGGGTACCTGTTTAATTGAATCAAGTAAATGGGTATTTACCTCGATCTTGCGAAAGGTGACAAAAATCTCCTTTTCTTCATCCTCTTTCTTAGATTTAGATAATCTAGAAGGGAAATGAGGGAGTGGTGCCAAAAATTTTTGGATGCTCTCCAGTAGATTCTTTTGGCCGCTCATCTTGAGATGGAGGAACTGCAACTTCTTTTTCAATTTTCTTCTAGAGTGCATTTCCGAGTTGGCTTGGGAGGCTCCTTCAACTTGGTTCCACTTCTCAAGGTAATTGCAATAGCATTCTGTTTTGGGGTTAACTAGTGTCTGAGATGGCAATTTACCTTGAGATTCAAGTTGACTCACTGATGAAGCTAATTGACTCATTTGGTCTTTCAGTTCCTTGATGTTCGTCCCTGTTTCTTGTTGAAATTGTTGTGTATTGATGGCAAGTGACTTAACAATTTTTTCATGAGACGAACATGAGCCTGAAAAGGGTTGTTGTTGTGATGGAGCAAGTATCTAGGTTGGTAGTTTAGAATTGAGGTCTTGGTGCATAGCTAAAGTTGGGGTGATCCCTCCATCCTAGATTATAGGTATTCGAGTAAGGATCATATTTCCGTGGAGGTGGGTCTGGGAACCCTCCAACTGCATTAGCTTGCTCTTGAGGCTCATCTTGAAGTGTAGGACATGAATTTGTTCGATGTCCAATATCAACACAAATTCCACAAATCTTGACCTCTTGAGTATTTTCGGTAGCCATTTATTGAACGAGAGTAGTCGGATTAGCTATTTGATTTTTTAAGGAAGATACATTCACTTTTATTTGATATGTATCTTGTCGGAACCCAAATTGTTGTGAGTTGGCTGCCATGGTGGAGATCAAATCTCTCGCTTGACGTGGGGTTTTATTCATTATAGCACCTCCACTTGCTGCATCCATCATCGTTCTTTCCAAAGATAACATCCCCTCATAGAAATACTGGATGAGAAGTTGTTCGAAATTCCATCCGAGGACAACTTGCACACAATTGCTTGAATCTTTCCCAATATCCGTGGAGGTTTTGGTATCTCTGCTTGATCCCACATATTTCACGTCTCGATACTTGCAACTCTTGAAGCGAGGAAGAATTTGTCAAGAAACAATCTCAACATCTCCGTCCATGTGGTGACAGACCCAGGAGGTAGATAGAAAAGCCAATCCTTTGCTCTTTCAGTCAATGAGAAAGGAAAAGCTCGCAGTTTAATTTGTTCCTCTGTGACTCCTTGTGGTTTCAAGCTAGAACACACCACATGAAATTCTTTCAAGTGTTTATGAGGATCTTCATTTTCGTGTCCATGAAATTTTGGAAATAGATGGATTAAACCCGACTTCAACTCAAAACTAGCTTCAATGGTCGGATATTCAATGTATAATAGCTGCTGATCTATGTCTGGAGCTGCTAATTGCCTCAATGTTTGTTCCTGGTTTGCCATATCTTGCTCAACTTCAGAATCACTAGATGAATCAACCGAATCAAGGGCCAAATTCTATCCGGGGAATGATGGTGAGACTTCTTGTGTGTTTTGGAGTTTAGTTTCTTTACTCAGTCGTTTTGTTGTCTTCTCGATCTCTGGATTATACTGTAACAATTCTCTTACACGAGAATAACGAGGCATCAAACAAGTCTATTAAAAAAACCACTCCCCGGCAATGGCGCCAAAAATTGATGGGTATCAAAACCAACAATAATAAATACTTGCTCTTCAGATAATTGATTTGTAGTAGCGATGATCAAGGTCGAATCCACAGAGATTGGCTAGACTAAGTTTGGTGCAATTCACAAAACAATGAAAACAAAAAAGGGGTTTGAGATTTTAGGATTAACTAAGATGAAAAGAAGAAATAATAAAATATAAATGAAGAATAAATCAGTTTATGAAATATCCAACCAAAGGAATTATCTCTGTGATAACACGGAAAAAATAAATAAATAAATAAATAGGGGTTAATTTAGAAGATATTTTAGGAATTATCTCTGTGATAACAAAGGAAGAGATTTTTACATTATTTGTCTTTATTTAATGTTCCATGATTGTACTTCATTTATTGCAATTTTTATTATTTGTCTTTATTTAATGTTACATGATTGTACTTCATTTATTGCAATATAGAATTCATATAAGCTAGGGGCTATGAAAAGGGTCCGAGATCAAAGGTATCTTCGGGGTGAACCCGCAATGCTATATGCAGGAACTGGCCAGTCAGAGGAAAAGAGGAAATTAATGAATTTACCGTTGTAATTATGTGAATGTTTTCATGTTATATTAAATATTGACAGATATATCCCTGCTGAGCAAGATAAAGCTCACCCCTATTATTATCATGACTTTCAGGTTGAGGAATCCGACTGAAGATATGATGATGTGGATGGTGGAATCAATTATGCCATATTTATATTTTAAATAATTATGATCGGACTAAATTTTGGATTTATGTCTTTAATTTTTTCGATTTATGCTTGGAATAATTGTTGGATATTTAATTTGAAAGATGTAATATTATTATTATTATTATTATTATTATTATTATTATTATTATTATTATTATTATCATCATCATCATCATCATCATTATATTTTTTTTCTTACGAATTAAAAAATTCTAATAATTGTTTTTATAATTATTGGGATCACTTTAATTTATAAATTTGTGTTTTCTTAATAATAATTTTTTAGAGTACCTTAATTACATAAAATTGGGTCGTTACAAGTGGTATCAGAGCAGGTCTACGTTTCTGTAGGCTTGTTAAAAAAATTAAAATTAAAATGTATAGTTTTTAAAAAAAAAATAAAAAAAAATAAAAGTCAAACTTTGTATAAGATAAAATGGTGTAATAACATCCACCTCCGTCATATCTTGTCGGTCTCCTCAAGGTAAGAGAATTATTAATGCGAGTTATATTATACAATATGCTCATTTATGTCATGATTCCATGTTATTATATTCTGCTTTAGAAATATAATATCAGTTTAAATGTTAGATGAATAGAAATCTTGTATTCCTTTAAAAAAATATAAAAATAAACTTATAGTTGCAAATGCACATATATATAGATGGCAGGAACTCGCACTCGCCACACTGCAAGAAAGAATAATAATAATAATGGGGGTCCGAACCATCCAATTAACCGACTCAATCATTATTTTAACTATCAAATTGAGGAGGGGGATAATATTGGAGAATATATAGTTAAAATTCACCAGTTGTGGTACAATGTGAGGAATGTCATCGGGGCTCCAAACGAACGCGCTGCCTCCCGTAGAGTGATTGATAGCTTACCCTCTTTTTGGAACGTCAAGACTGAAAAGCTTTATGCCTCATTATTGGAGTATGACGGGCATGATGACCGACCCAAAATCAACTACGGGACATTTACTGCCAGGTTATACCGTAAATGGATTGAGTTTTTGAACAATGAGGCTATGGCGGAAGATGAGGAACCAGAAGGAAACCTGGAAGAAGATCCAGAAGAGGATCCAGACGAAGATCCGGAAGAAGATCCAGAGGAAGATGAAGACATGGATCAGTAGAGATAGATGAGTCTATGTATTGCAATAATTGATAAATAAATCCTTATTATATATAAAGCTTAGTTGTCCTTTAATTGATACTAATTTATTTAACCATTATATTATGATATTTAGATTTTAATTTAGATATTTAATGCAAAATTTATTAATAACTTGGGATAAATAATAATAATAATACATTACGTATGGCCTTAGGAATATGGATCCCCATCGTGGAAATCAAGTCAACGGTGAGAACTCCACTAACACAGGAAATCAAACCACTGCTACTGCTGGGGATATAATTGTTGAGTTCCTCAGAGGTGTGCAGAACAACGGGGACAACAACAACAACGCACGAGTTGTGGAACAATTTCGCCACTATCGTCCACCCATGTTCAACGGACGTGATAGCCCGACAGCAGTAGAAGAATGGTTTCGATTGCTAGAGAGGATTTTTCGACTAATTGGATGCACAGACGAACAGAGAGTCGTATGTGCTGCCTTCCAACTTACTGAAGACGCTGATCATTGGTGGGAAGGGTATTGGAGGACTAAGACCGAGGAAGAGCGGAATGCTTTAACATGGGATGAGTTCAAAGTGATTGTAATGGAAAAGTTTTTCCCACAATCATATCGGGACAAGAAGGAGACATAATTCCTTAACTTTAAACAAAGAAACATGACTGTCACAGAGTATGAGAGACAACTCAATCAACTAAGTCGGTTTGCTCCACACCTAGTGGATACTGATTTGAAAAAGGTCTGAGGTTTAGAAGGGGACTTCGAGCACAACTATCAGGAATACCATCTGCTCAAGGAGATTTGGAGTACTCGATGATGGTGAGAAGGGCTCATGAGGTGGAAACAAGTTTTGCTGGGGACGAAGAGGAGCAAAAGTTGGTCGTTTTACCCGAGAAAAGAAAATGGGACGGGGTAAGACATATTAAAAATGAAAATCAAAATAACAGATAAAGACTGATGGAAATGCACGTCCAACTATGCAAGCAGATAGGCCAACTTGCCCAAAATGCAAGAAGAATCATTTTGGAGAATGTTTAGCTGGACAAGGAAAATGCTTCAAGTGTAAGAAGCCAGGACATGAAGTCTCTAATTGTCCTCTTTTAAAAGCTGAGCGGGAAAGAAGAGAACAAACATCTGTAGGTAGAGCTCGAATGTATGCTATGATTCAGGAAGAAGCTGATCAAAACCCGAGTACAATGTCAGGTATGCTAACCATCTCTGGAATACCTGCTCTTGTACTTTTCGACACTGGTGCCACACATTCGTTTTTATCTGCCAAATTTCATGATATATTAGGACATAAGAGTGCTAGAGTAAGTGAACCCCTTGAGATTGGTTTGCCATCTGGAAATTCGATAACAACTGACTCAGTAAATAAGGATTTTGAAGTGAATATTGGGGGAAAATATCTTAAAGTTGATTTATACATAATTAAGATGAAGGATTTTGATGTAATCTTATGTATGAATTGGCTTAGTAGATATCAGGCAGACATTAAGTGTCACGAGAAAGAGATAATATTCAAACTGCCAGGAAATGATGAGATAAAATTCTATGGGATTAAGTCTAAGGCAGTACCACGAGTGATATCGGCAATGAAGGCAAGAAAGATGTTGAAAAAGAAAAATTGTCAAGGATATCTAGTGAGTTTAGTAGATACCTCGGACAGTAGAAGTGACACCTAATGACGTACCAATTGTGCAAGAATTTTTGGATGTATTTCCAAAAGACTTGCCGGGAATTTCTCCAGATCGCCAGGTTGAATTTGGAATAGATTTGGTACCTAGGGCAGTACCTATATCTAAGGCACCATATAGGATGGCGCCAAAGGAGTTGCAAGAGTTAAAGGCGCAAATACAAGAACTTTTGGATTTGAGATTTATTAGACCTAGTGTATCATCGTGGGGGGCACCAATTCTGTTTGTAAAGAAAAAAGACGGGTCACTTAGAATGTGTATCGATTATAGAGAACTTAATCGACTCACAGTGAAGAACAAGTATCCGCTACCGAGGATTGAAGACTTGTTAGATCAATTGAGAGATGCCAACACTTTCTCTAAGATTGACTTGAGATCCGGATATCATCAGTTAAAAATTAAAGAGAGTGATATCCCGAAAACAACATTTAGAACCCGATATGGACATTATGAGTTTGTAGTAATGCCATTTGGGTTAAGTAATGCACCAACAGTATTCATGGACTTGATGAATAGAGTATTTCATCGGTATCTAGACCAATTTGTCATAGTCTTTATAGATGATATACTTGTATATTCAAATAATAGAGAGCAACATACTGAGCACTTAAGAATAGTGCTAGAAACACTTCGCAAGGAAAAGTTATATGCGAAATTCAAGAAATGCGAGTTTTGGCTAGATCGAGTGGTGTTTCTTGGACATATAATCACTGCTCAAGGAATTGAAGTGGACCCGGCTAAAGTTGAAGGGATCAACGAATGGAGTGCACCTACCAATGCGAATGAAGTTCGCAGTTTTCTAGGTTTGGCAGGCTATTATCGGAGATTTATTGAAGGATTCTCAAAGATAGCTGCGCCTATGACTCGACTGACAAGAAAAGGGGAGAAGTTCCAATGGAATGAGAAATGCGAAGAAAGCTTTCAGGAGTTGAAGCGAAGGCTTACTTTTGCATCAGTATTAACAATTCCTGACCCCACTAAAGATTTTGTTATTTATAGTGATGCATCAAAACAAGGCTTAGGATGCGTGCTAATGCAACATGTTAAAGTGGTTGCCTACGCCTCAAGACAACTAAAGCCACATGAGTTAAATTATCCTACTCATGACCTAGAGTTAGCTGTTGTAGTGCATGCATTAAAGATCTGGCGCCATTATCTATATGGAGGAAAATGTGAAATCTTCACTGACCACAAAAGCTTGAAATATTTGTTTACTCAGAAAGAGTTAAACATGAGACAAAGAAGGTGGTTGGAATTGGTGAATGACTATGATTGCATTATCAGCTATCATCCGGGTAAAGCTAATGTTGTAGTCGATGCATTAAGTCGTAAAACAAAAGGAGAAATGTCAAGCTTGATATCTGAACAAGAACATCCTGTGAGAGAATTCACCAGGATGAGAATTGAAGTAGTCGTACCACCAAAAAGCACAAAGATAATAATAGCATCTTTGGTGGTGCAACCTACTTTGAGAGAGAAGATAAAAGAAGCTCAACCTCGAGATAAATTTTTGAGCAAAATGAAAGAAAAAGCTCGTGAAGGGAATGTAAAAGGATTTGTTATAACAAATGATGGTACTTTGACTTATGAAGGATGATTATGCGTTCCTAAAGAAGGAGGGCTTAGAAAAGAAATTCTCGAAGAAGCTCACTGTACGTCGTACATAGCTCACCCTGGAGGTACAAAAATGTATCGAGATTTAAGAGAAGTATTTTGGTGGCGAAGTATGAAAAGAGATATTGGAACTTTTGTGGAAAAATGTTTGACTTGTCAGCAAGTTAAAGCCGAACACCAAAGACCATCTGGTTTGCTCAAACCACTTGACATTCCAGAATGGAAATGGGAGCACATAACTATGAATTTTGTGGTAGGGCTTCCACCATCAGTCAATGGAAACAAGGCTATTTGGGTTGTAGTAGATCGGTTAACAACGTCAGCTTATTTCCTACCAGTTAAGATGACGTTTGGTATGGAGCGATATGCACAAATTTATATTGATGAGATAGTAAGACTTCATGGAGTTCCTGTGTCAATTGTTTCAGACAGAGATACGCGTTTTACTTCTAAGTTTTGGAAAAGTCTACAAAGTGCCTTGAGAACAAAGCTAAACTTTTAGTACGGCTTATCATCCACAAACAGATGGGCAGTCTGAAAGGACTATACAAATATTGGAAGATATGTTGAGAGCATGTGTGCTCGACTTAGGAAGTAATTGGGAAACATTATTACCTTTGGTGGAATTCGCTTATAACAACAGTTATCAAGCGACTATTGGGATGGCGCCATACGAGGCGTTGTACGGAAGAAAATGTAGATCACCATTATATTGGAACGAAGTTGGTGAAAGAAAAATTTTGGGGCCTGAATTAATTCGGCAAACTGTTGAGAAGATAGCTATGATACAAGATCGAATCAAGATGGCTCAAGATAGACAAAAGTCGTATGCTGATAGACGGAGAAAACATATACAATTAGACGAAGGAGAAAAAGTTATTTCGAAAGTATCGGACCATTTGAAATCCTTACACGAGTTGGAGATTTAGCTTATCAAAGGTGTTATTTTCGGTTCATTTGGACAATCAACAATGAAAAGGAAAATTTTGAAACCATTTGAGAAATAAAGATATTGCTTTGATCGAAATACAATGGAACGCTCAGTAAGTAAATGAAGCTACTTGGGAGCGTGAAGAGGAGATTCCTGTGAAATATCCAAAATTTTCAATTCCAGGTAAGATATCGAATTTCGAGGACGAAATTTTATTTAAGGAGAGTAACACGGAAAAAATAAATAAATCAATAAATAAATATGAGTTAATTTAGAAGATATTTTAGGGGTTAATTTAGGGGTTAGTTTATAGGAGTTATATTAGGGGTTAATTTAGGATTTAAAAAAATATAGAAATAAAAATAAAAATTAGCCTATAAATATATGGTTAAACCACATATTTTTTCCACAACTTTCTAAACTATCTATAATAGAAAACGAGGGAATCGAGGACTAGAATTTTGTCGTTCAATTTTTCTACATCAAGTATCTGCGGTTATTAAGGTAGAGATTTTTACATTATTTGTCTTTATTTAATGTTCCATGATTGTACTTCATTTATTGCAATATATGTCAAGAGAAATTCATATAAGCTAGGGGCTATGAAAAGGGTCCGAGATCAAAGGTATCTTCGGGGTGAACCCGCAATGCTATATGCAGGAACTGGCCAGTCAGAGGAAAAGAGGAAACTAATGAATTTATCGTTGTAATTATGTGAATGTTTTCATGTTATATTAAAAATTGACAGATATATCCCTACTGAGCAAGATAAAGCTCACCCCTATTATTATCATGACTTTCAGGTTGAGGAATCAGATTGAAGATATGATGATGTGGATGGTGGAATCAATTACGCCATATTTATATTTTAAATAATTATGATCGGACTAAATTTTGGATTTATGTCTTTAATTTTTTCTATTTATGCTTGAAATAATTGTTGGATATTTAGTTTGAAAGATGTAATATTATTATTATTATTATTATTATTATTATTATTATTATTATTATTATCATCATCATCATCATTATATTTTTTTTCTTAAGAATTAAAAAATTCTAATAATTTTTTTATAATTATTGGGATCACTTTATTTTATAAATTTGTGTTTTCTTAATAATATTTGTTTTAGAGTACCTTAATTACATAAAATTGGGTCGTTACAATTTCAGAAGTGGTTCATGAAATTGATCACTGATGCAAAAATAAAACCTTCAATTCTCTATCAAATTGGTTAGGGTTATTGGTACGACCTAACAACCTATTTCTCCTTACTTGTTTGATAATTAGGATACGATCTCTAATAATTTCCGTAGCCAATAAATAATTCTAGATACGATCTTAGAATTTAATTTATCCACATCATTAGAATCTAGAGAGACCACCAATTCTAGCCAAAAAATACACATGTAGGTTCATTTAAACTAGATTATATATCTCCATAACATATATTAAAAACCACCTATGTAATTTACCACAACAATCAGAACAAATAAACAATTACAGATTTAACGTTTTAAATGGTGATCTGTTATTTTGATAATTCAACAAAGGATCCTTTTTGTTGCAATTAATCAAACAACAATAATCAATAAGAACAGAAGATATATAAATAATAGCCAAAAGAAGAAGAATAAAATTATTTAGATCTCACAACTCGCGTAGAGCCAAATCTTCAATTATCCTTTATTCAGAAAAGTAGTTTAGCAATCCATAGACATAGTCGTCGGAAAAAGTAAAGTAAAAGAGAGAACTCCGGAGAACTCACGTGAAAGACAAAATGAGGGAGAGAGAAAACTAGGGTTCAAGCCAAAAGTTAATAGATGAATCCTAATCCTAGAAGGAAACGCATTTTTCTTTGGAATAGAACAACTTCTCTCCAAAAATACATTGTAATAACAATCCTACCATACTTAGAACTCTTAACACTAAACCAAAATATTAAAAATCTGATTTCTAAGGGAAGGGGGCGCCACTTTAGTAACTCCTGCAGGTGCCCTAGCGTGCCCACGCCTTATACTGAAAGCTCTCACAGATGCGCTGTTTGAATAAGGCGTGCCCACGCCTTAAGCAAATAGGTAATCTGATTCTCCATTTTAACAAATCTGATTCGCCTCTTCATCATCAATGAGTCCGGGTTCAAACCGGAGACCTCTAGTGTGTGGGACTAGCGTGATAACCAACTACACCACCCAGACCTCATGTCAAAGTGTTGAAAGAAATTTCTATAGACTATTTAGAATATCTATTTTTCAAAGGTAATGCATTTTTCCTTCTCAAGTAATAAACCAGATTTTTGTACTCAACAAAATAATAATCAGATTTTAAGTTGTTTCTGAACTTGCAAGTTGTAATGATAGTTGTTACAAGCAATTTGTAGGTTGGTGCTTCACACTCCCTTTTCCTCTAATTACACTCCCACTATCTTTTTCAAAATGACTATTTACTTAATATATCCCTAATATTTCCCAATTTACTCTTCCCCAACTTCATGGTACGTTCATGTGACACATGACTTTGTGCACGATGGTGTGGCACATAACTTTGTGGTACGATCGTATAACATAATCATGTGGCACATGATTTAGGTAGTGATAGCATCATAATATTTTGAATTCATGGCATTTACGTAATTATAAAGATGTGATATATTTAGAGGAGAATGAGGTGTGAATGCGCCACCTATTTTAATCCATTAGGTATTTAGAAATGTTGTCATAATGTAGATTTGCTGTCACAGATATGTAAGATTTGGTGGTAAAAAACTATCCTGATTCTGCACTGAGTTCACCATAAGTTGCATATTAAGGTAAGCATAAGGAGGCGCCGCGCACAGGGGCCCCCTCCGGCGAGGGTCGTCGTCCCTAGATTTTTTGTTTATTTTTTAATTGTTTATTAAATACCTTTATAAACAATAAACATTGTAGGATTTATTGAATAGTTTGGTTGTGGTATGCGCTCTTCATTTGCGTATTTTAGGTCATGGGTTCGAATCTTTCTCCCTGTAAATGTTCTTGTTTTTCCCCCTCTAATAATAGGGAGTTATTAATAACCAAAAACTAATTTTTATTAAAGAAATTGGTTGTCTATTGGTTTTTGGGCAGCTCTGACACATTAAGGTGACGAGTTCAAAATTTTCTCCCAACTTAAATTTTTTTTTTTTTTCTCCTTTACACAAAACCAGGTTTTACTATAAGGGAAAAGAACATGAATACCCAACTTTTCAAGTATAATCCCTGCACAATACGCCCCCTTCCCTGTTCATTTCCAAAAATACAAAAACTGGTAGAAATTGGACAAATATACGCTCTGCAGCGTATTGCACCAATTCCTGCTCCAAAAATCATGGTGCAACAGATCGCTGATCACAATACAATTCTCCATCTCAACAAATAATGCAAAACAGAAGAAAGGCAGAGATAGCAGGAAAAAAATCGACAGAAATAGTGGACTGCTCGAGAGAACTATTCAAACTCCAGATCAAGAGGAAGAAGAAGACCAAACCAGGTAACAACAACATAATCTGTTTATCTTAATCTGAGAAAACCTTGTTTCGATAAGTTTCATGATTTTACAGATAAAAATTTAGAATTCAATATGTATTAGATGAAATTGACATTGAATTGAACCAGGATTTTTGCATGAGAATTCCAACAACTCGACAGTTTGAGCTTAAAAATGCTTATTTTGTTCGAATTGTAATCCAAAATTCTACGAAAATTACAATCGTGTGAATCTCAAAAATCTGTATGCAATACATTAATTAATTGTTTCAAATATGTTTCTTTGTTGTTTCACAATTGTTTTTATTGGTAATGATTCGCCTAATACAACATATTGCTTCTTGTCGTACATGAAACATTGTTTCATACATGTTTCATTTATGTTTCTTATATGTTTCACATAGCCAACTTTTCATTGAATTCCACAGTTGCATGGAGAAAATCTCAGCTGTGGTATACCACAATGGACAATGGGAAGAAAACAGAGAGTATACCAACTTTGAGATAACAAGAATATTGATTCCATTGGACTGCACATTCAGCACCCTAAAAGAAATCTTGAAACAACAAATTCAATTCATGAATTTTGAGCTTACTTGTTCATCACCGGCTATGAGAAATGGACACGACTCCACTGTTAGACCAAAAGATACTTTGTATTGACTTCCAACATCGTAAAATTATTGAATGCATCAACTGTAGTGGGGAAAGACCTACTAGTAACAACTTTGCTAGAGTACGTGAGATCTTTAGTTGAAGATTGGGCATACAGACATTGAAATGAAGCAAGATCAACATTTACAAGGATGACAAAATAAAGCTGAAGAGTATATGGGGAAAAACTACACCATTTCTCTAAACTTAAAAGTAATTTACTACAAACTTTAATCACATGATCCCCTGTTTCACAATTGTTTCTTACATGTTTCAGGTGAAGAGATCAAATGATTTTATCTTTAAAATCATAGAGGCTGACAAAACATTTGTTCTGGACCTTGAAAAAAGGACTTGCACATGCAACAAGTTTCAAATGGATAAAATTTATTGCCCACATGCTATAGGAGTACTAAAAGAATTGAATGAAGATATGTATCAATACTGCTCGGATACTACATGAAGGAAACAATGGAAGCGACTTATTTGGAAACAATATATCCAATCCCACATATTGTAAATCAAAATAGCCGATAACAATCCAGACCCTAGAAAGCTAATCAAATACAAATAGTTTCATACTACTAAAAATACCAGACTTAAATATATTGTTCAACTGATTACACCATCATTAAGATTTACGTAACAATAATTCTCTAAAATCATTAGGAAGTGGAGGCAGAATCTCAATGTCGTTGTCATCATCATCACCATTTTGCAGCTTCAACTTAGCATGAATGTGAAGCAGATGACTGAGCCTTGCTTGTTCATTCTCTATCTCAAACGCTTCAACGTCCATAGCCTTCCCAACAATAAAGTGCTCGACATAACAAGCAACAAAAAACCCCACATTCACTAAAAAAGAAATAAAAAAGATACACAGTCAGATAGATAACACAACAAATCAAAAACAATAAAAAAGAACAAATACATGGAAAATACATAGCAAAAACGGGTTTTCTTGAAAGCCTCAAGTTGGTTTTCAATTAATTAGTTCTTCAAATTGTTTATAACATCAAAACAGAACCTAATATATATTCTAGTAGTATACCAGTCTTTAGGATCAATAACATATTTGAAACCCTAGAAACAACAAAGAAACAAAATAGAAACAAAAGAGAAACACGAAATCAACAAGCACTTCAACTAAAATACATAAAAGAACAAAAGAAACATAAAAGAAACAACTTCGAAACAACATCGAAACAAACGAAAAATTTCAAAATCACAAAATAATAAAAGAACACAGAAAAATCATGCATCGACAACATCTGATTCTGCAAAAGAAACAATCTTCTTTTTCGAAGCTTTGACACCAACCTTGGATTTTGCAATTTTAGAAGACGATTTTACCTTTGAAACCGATTTGTCCTCAATAATCTTTTCGACTTTCCTCTTCTTCGAATCCATTGAACCAACATCGCCCTTCTGAAATTTCCTCTTTTTCGAAGAATCTGGTGCTTCCAACTTCGAAGAACTTCTCAACAGCCTTTTATGAGGAGAGTTTTTAGGAGCCATTAAAACAACTAACAAAACCAGAGATTTCAAGAAGTTACACAAACAGGGAACGTGAGGGACCTGGAAGGATTAAAACTGAAAAAAAAAGTAAGGAACGTGAAGAGGTGGCCACAATCAACCAGGGAATAGCAAAAAAAAAAGGGGCCTCTTCTCGTAGGAGATCCAGTGAATAACGTGAAAAAAAAATTTACCCTAGCTTTAGAACGTAAAAAACTGAAGAAGATGGGTAGAAATGTGAAGAGGTAAGAGCAGGTCGGATATTTTTATCATGGGGTGGGGTATTTTTGTCATGAGGTGGTATTTTTGTCCTTTTTAAAAAAAATTAGGGATATTTTGTGTAATTTCCTCCTAAAAAAAATCCATCTCCAAAAAAGCCCAACAAATTAAAATTATTTATCTTTAGTTGTTATATTAGGGTCATGTTCCATGATGTACATGTTGATTTTACTATATCAATTATGTAATGGGATATGACTAGAACAACTATCTCAACTCATGAGGTGGTATTTTTGTATTTTTGCAAAAAAACTTATGGTGATGATTTTGAATTTCATCTCATTTCTCCTCCGTAAAACTTTGCCACTTTGCTTTTTGTGTGAATTTGTAAAAAAATTTTAGACAATTAATCTGGCACTATAAACTTCCAACAAATTAAAATTATTTATCTTTAGTTGTTATATTTTCGTCATGTTAATTGATTAATTTTTATTCTATTTTGCTTAAAGTTCCATTGTCTTCTCAATGTATATTCTATTTTGCATAAGGTTCTTCTTCAATTTCTTGCCGTTGATTTCAATTGAGAGTATTTGTTTTATACAAACTTGATTATGAAAGACTAATTGATGACTTTGCAGATAAAAATACAAGGAGATCAATTTTCTTTGGCTAATATATTGGTAGTTTTTCCTTTAAATATATTGATTATTGAAATATCTCTTTTGTAGCACTATTGTAATGAAATTAGAAATATTGAAATTGAAATATAATGTTTCATTATTTATGTTTAATCAATATTTTTTTTAATATACATACAAATGACCTATTTTTTTTTCCCACACCATGCCCTTCAAAACATAGCAACAACCCTAAAGGTAAGTACCACATTTATTCAAGTAAAAGAAGGGAGTAACAATGATAATCGACACGCTTATCATTACTAGTTAGGTGTACGTGTGTTGCACGTAATCCAAATAATTTCTTTTTATTTAATTAAAAATAAATTTTATAAATGGAATATTTTTTAAATTATTTTTGAAAAATAGTATATGCCAGTCGTGTAGTTTGATTTTAAAATAAAATTTACAAAGTTAAAATTAAATCTTCTTAGTAGGTAAAATATGGTTAGAATTAACATTCCCTCAAAAAACATAAAAATATTAACCCGAAACACGATACTTACATGATATTATAATTGAACAAAATACAATGGATATTAAAAAAATTAAATAGGAATTAAAAAAAAGTTATTCCAAAAACGCATTTTGCATCAATTCAACTCTTGTTTTACTTTTTTAAGTGTCTCATTCTTCTTCATGTTTGGCTTTGAGATTTTTTTGCAACGTTTTCTAATGCATTCTTAGCTTAAGCATGATTGATTGACATATGGATGTCTTCCTATTTTTCTCCATCTCCAAAATGTGTGTTATCTCTCGACTAAACTATAACATTAAGTTTTAAATTCACCACCCGTGCCTTTGGTTTTTTGTTAAGAGTGGTGAGCACGTACAATTTCTTTTCATATGTTCTCATTTTCAAACACCTATTTTCAGTTTTGTACTATTCATAAAATCGAAAAAAAAGTTTGTTTCAAGTGTTTTTACTAAAACTAACTCATTTTTAATTAATTTTCAAAGCTACTTTTCTTACATTTTCTCCTACGGCTACTTTGTCATTCAATCACATCTATCAAATTTACATTACTACCTCTCATTTTCACTAAAAATTAATTGTTAGGCCAACCCTTAACTTACCAATAAAATTATTTTGAAATACATAAAATATATTTTTATTTGTATGATGTGTTTTTGTGTAAAAAAAGTTTTAAAAAAATACTCAACCAAATATCAATTTATTTCTAAACCTATATTTATTTTAAAAAAATTACATTCTGTGAAGCCCCGATTTTTCCGAGCTTATAATTGATCCTTATTGTCGTTTATACATTTGATCGACTATTTTACCGCGTCATTTTGATGGGTAATTATTAATAATATATACATTTTGTACTTTATTTCATTTTATTTAATTACTTGTGATCATGATCATCATTAATTCTATTTTACATTTATGATCACTTGATTGATCATTATTACTATTTTGTATTTATTAGTCACCTTAGAATTTTAAGAGACTATTTATTTTAGAGACTTTTACCTTATAGAATTAAGATTTTGATTTGGATTAAGTGATCATGAGACTTATAAGTGATCAAGGAAATCACTAATTATTTTGGAGATTGACATATTTCATCTATTATCATCAAATTTGGGACAAAAAAAAAAATATATGGAATTACCATAATGCCCTCATAGTGGACGACCAACATGGAAATTTTGGAGTAAAAATATCATCAAACTCTTGTACACCTACACCTTATATTAGTCATCTCGTGTATAATTATACCATTAATTCAAACATTATACACATCATCTCTTACATTACTTCTTTAATATTATATTTGCCAACATATTGGAAGTCTTCCAACATTCCATTCAAACCATGTCTTGCCCATACCTTTGACCTTCAAATTGTCTCCCATGCAAGAGGCAAAATGCAAGACACAAATTTGAACAAAAATTCCTCTCCCTCTCTCTCACTTGGACAGCCATTAGGCCATTTTTGTGCCAAAAATTCATTTCATTTTACACCAACATATTCATCTCCTACACAAAATCCTCCTCCTTCTCTCTAAAAACTCCCAACTTCTCTCTACTCTTCTTCTCACTTTCTTCTTCAACACTTAGAAATTTTTTCAAGAATTCTCTCCTTATTCTTCATAAAAGTCGAACCAAACCATACTACAAGGTAAGAAATTTTATCTTCAATCCATTTTTGATATCACATAGTTCATCTCTTCCACCTTCTTAACTTAAGTTTGAATTTGATTTGGAGGTACATTTAGAAGACTTTGAAGATTAGAGCTTGACATCATTTTGAAGAAGGATTTCAAACTTGAAGAAGAACTAGTAGAGGAATTTGGACTACAAGGTAAGAATTGAGTACTAGACCTCTTCTTTCCTCTTCTTTCTATTTTTTTCAAATTTTAACACCCCTTTTTCATTTTTGAGAAATAGGGGCTGACCTTAGGTGATTTTAGAGTTGAGCCAAAATTTCCAATTTTTAAGCTTCAACTAGTCTCCAAACACCTACTACACAAGGTAAAGTGTAGTCCTTCTCATTTCCTTATTTCTTTTTTCTCCTTAATTTTTCTCTCATTTTTCTAACTTCAAAATTTTGATATTTGTTTTGAATTAGGGGCTGACCTAAGAAGCCTCATCCAAAAATTGTGAAATTATCCTTTTATTTCACAATTTCCAATTTTAAGGTGGGTGGAAAAATATTTTCCAACTATTAGGTGTTTTATTAAATGCATGTAGAAAATTTGATCATGAGCCTTGAGATATATATAATCTATGTATTGCATGTCAATTTTATGTATCAAGTCATGAAAATTCTCAAGAGTTGCTCAAATTTGCTATTTATTGAATTTTAGGTACATGCATGTGCAATTTAATGTTTTAATTGATGAATTCTTGTATGTATTGGACATGCATGTGTATGATCTTTAAAATCTATGTTTTGGATGCCTTATAACCTGGAAAAATCGAGCATAATTGATTAAATTTCAATTTTGGACTTAAAAATGTAAAAATGGAAAGTTGGTGGACTAAATTGCAAGAAAATGAAAGTTGAAGGACCCCTCTGCAAATTTCGAAATTTGGGACTGTACTCAGGTTCAAAAATCACTTTTGGACATTTTAATAAAGTTTTAAGAGTTTTAAGATAAATAAAATCAACCTTTAAAAGCCCAAGGACTAGATTGTAAAATTTTGAAAGTTTAAGGGCTACTTTGCAATTTTTAAAACTGCACCAGACCTAAACTTTAAAATTTGAAATTTTTAATCTTAAGGTACTGGGAATTACATATTTTAAAAGTATTCCAAAAATCCAAGTGTTTAGGGCTTGGAAAGTAATTTTACAAAAATTGAGGGATTAATGTGTAAAATACTAAACTTGAGGACCCAAATGAAATTTCCAGGACTTATGCAGTCCATGCACCTGGAAATACTAACTTAACTATAACTTAATTATATTTTGGACCCAAGGTTCAAATTTCATAACAATTGGACCCCTAAAAGCCTTAAAGGCAATTATTTCAAAATGGGACAAAAATGATATTTTCAAAAGTTAAGGACCTAAACATATTTCTTTTAAAAACTGCTTTTGTCCCAATATCCTACTAACCTTAGTGACATTTTCCAACTGGAATCACATTAAAAGCCCTTCCGGTTTGTGAGTTCCGATTATTTTAACCTTAAGGTCCGAATTGGCAATTTTTACAAATTTGGGGCCAATGTGAGAGTTTTACAAAAGCTCGACCTCAAAACTTTAAAAACCTGAATCTCTGGACAATTTGGAGAATTTAGGAACTGACCTCATATTTTTTCAAGGTCGGGATATTTATTTATTCAATTTTTAACCCCAAAAGTGTTGGTTTTTACAAAACGGGGCTAAATTACAATTTTTCTTTTATAAAGGACCTAACTCAAATTATTTTCTCTTTTACTAAAATAGCCCTGGACCCTCTGATTTGGAGATTTAATTAAAGTATTTTATTTTCCCAAAAACCCTTGACTTATCGGATCAATTTGACCGATTAATACCCGATCGCGGAGCTACTTCCTCGCCTTGCGATTTTGAATCTATAACGGGACTTATGTTCCACCTAATCTTTCAAGATATCGAAGATTACTTATCCTTTCGATGATCATCTTCATCCAAATACTCCACCAACGCCATAATTGCCACTCGCGCTTTTCAAAAATTTTCTGAAACGACTTCCCTGAATCAATAATACTCATTTGCTGTACTTGTATTTACTTCTGCTGAGTCAACTTGGTGTGTCGAGCTCACGATCGGAATGGATACGTCGGGGATGGAACAAGGGCAGCTCGGCTGCTATTCCACTCTTCCGCCCCATCGCCCTAATCCCCGGGCGAGGAACGGAGTGTCAAGGGAAGTGGGTCGTAGTACTTGAGGTATAATCATGATTATGATAGATCCGAGCCTTCCAAGCTCCACTGTGGATTTTGTCTTTGCCTATGGAGCGATAAGGTGACCGGTCTTGGACCATCATGCCTGGGGAGTTACAAGGAAGAACGAAGGAATCGCTGTCTGATCCACACGATTCCGGAGTTATCGGACCCGTTGGTTGGCGCTACAAATCCGTACGCAACCGCTACAAATCCGTACGCAACCATTATCTGCCTTACATGGGATTGGCGTTACATTTCTGTACGCAATCCTACCTGTCTTGACTGAATCACATAGTGCGTGTGTGACCATGAACTGTTTTCTTGAACTGTATAAGTATATTACTTAAATATATTTATCACGACGCTTGTGGACTGTGTGTGAATTAATGCATCATACTCACGCGTTTTCATATAACTGTTTTCTCGCATTATTTGTATATTGCGCCACACTTGCACACGATCACCCCATCCACTGAGATTTCTGTCTCATCCCCACCTATTTTCTAACCTTAGATGAGGATTTCGTTGAAGATGCTGAACCGGCCCTGGATTGAGACCTTGTACTCCGCTTGTTGGATTTACTACTTCTTCTTGTTGTTGATTGGACTCTTTTTCTTGTGTAGTTGTTGGACTCTTGTATTTCTTTCCATTCCGGTTTATAACTGAAGGGCGTAGGACCCTTTGACTTTAAGTTGTCGTATTTGGTTGATTTTCGGGTATGTAATTTGGATTATGGATTGTGGACTGTAAGTTGTATTTGTACTTGTTATTTATTTCCGCTGCTATTTAGACTCTGTTTCATTGGGTTCTCGTTGATATTTATCTGGACTGTTTGGTTATTGTATTTAAGTTGTGGATCGTCGTCGCGTTCCGTTTGGGGCATGACACATTCCACCAAACATATTTCCAATTCTCATGCGAAAACTAACACTCACTCTCAAGAAAAATAGTGGAAATGAAAATTCTCAATTGAAATGTGGCCATATGAGCCCTTAGCTCCATATAATGTTCTCACTCGCATGATTTTCCTGATTAAATTAAATATTTATATATTAGAAATGAAGATAAAATAAACTAATCAATACAATTGAAAATGGTCAATAAATTAAAATTGAAAGAAAAGTCGCATGTTTATATCATATAAATTAACAAACCAGATCCATTTTCATATAATATTCAGACTATATATTAATAAAAAAGGAAAAATAAAAATATGAAGAAATATAGTAATCTATTATATAATATTATTACATATTCAATCAATGTTGAATATTCACTTAATGGAGATCCGATATATATATATATATATATATAGTCACTGTCTACCCAAATATATATTAAAGCACCTTATACGACATTCAATAATTGTAATCTATATTTAATATTCATGAAATAATGATTAGTATTAGATGGATTAATAAAATATTTAAGTACTTCAAATATTATTAATACCTTGGTGTTGTTTCAAAATCTCCCTCGTTAAATTTATTACAAGTGACATTTTCTTTATGTATGCTTCGTTTTCCGCTTTATCAATAATTTCTTTGAAATAATAATACATTGTAAATAGAAATTGGTTAATATACTACACACGTTAATTATAGATTGTGAGTACATGTATAACATTGTTGATATGAGTGTTAAATTTTCAGAGTTGTGTAAATATATAATTTATTTTTAGTAAGTATATATCGAAATGAATTATTAACTAAAATGTTTATATGACTCAATTCAAGAAAAACTTAAAAATAGTATAAAACTATATAGGTTTTTATGTTTAGTTTACAATTTCGTCTTGTTTGGTTTTGATGGTTGGACATGTCTTTTTTTATAATTACTTTTAATATTTTTGCATTAGATGCATTATAAGTAATTACTCGTATAATTTTACATGCTAAAATTTGATAAACCAATATTTTGCATTGGTAAAAACTGAATCTAAATCATATTAAATTGTATATCCATTATTACAAAACAAATATAAATAAAGATTAATGAATAAAGCTTGGATAACAAAATATTTTTTTTTCAAAATTTTAGTAATAACTTATCACTAATTTAAACTAATATTTTTTATATTAAAAATACATATATTTCTCTGTAATTCTCAATGGTCTCAAACCCCCAACTTCACGTATCTAAAAAATATGTCATCTAATTATCTCATAATTTAGGAAAGGTGATAGATGGTGAATTTATTATTTTATGGGATATTTGCAACCAAAAAAGAATTTAGAAAATATATTTTGTCCTCCTATTTATTTAAATCAAACTAAATGAATTAATCTTATTTTTTTATCATCATTTAGTTGTAAATTCAAACTCTTATTTCTTTTTGTATATGTATTTAGTTATTAAGAAAATAAAAGAAAAATATTATAAATGTGCATTTTACATAATACTCAACTTTAAATGGCTCAAATTATCTCATATGAAGTCTTTTATATATGCTTATGACATATAATTGGAAAGCTCTCATTATATAAATTAATATGAAACGAATATTATTTAAAAAATAAATAATTAATCGTATAATTTCACATGCTAAAATTTGATAACTATATATTTTGCATTGGTAAAAAACAGAATCTAAATCATATTAAATTGTATATCCGTTATTACCAAAATAAAAAAAATATAGATAAAGATTAATGAATAAAGCTTAGATAAATGTTAAAACTAATCTTCACTAATCTTAGTAATATTTTTTTTTTCAAAATTTTAGTAATAACTTATAATTCACTAATATTAAAACTAATTTTTTTAATATAAAAAAACATATATTTCTATGTAAATGTTAATGGTCTCAAACCCCCATCTTCACGTATCTAAACAATATGTCATTTAATTATCTCACAACTTAGGGAGGGTGATAGATGGTTAATTTATTATTTTATGGGGTATTTGCAACCAAAAATAAATTTAGAAAATATATTTTATCCTCTTATTTATTTAAATCAACTAAATGAATTTATCTTATTTATTTATTATTTTATCTTCATTTGGTTGTAAATTCATACCCTTGTTTCTTTTTGTATTATTAAAAAAATTAAAGAAAAATATTATAAATGTACATTTTTACATAACACTCAACTTTAAATGGCTCAAATTATCGAAGTCTTTTATATATGCTTATGACATATGATTGGAAAGCTCTCGATATATATTTTATTAAATGAATATTATTTAAAAATTCAAAATATTCTAAGAATTACAATTAAATGAAAACATATGTTTGGCAAATCTAATTTGTCAAGAAACCTTCAAATTTTTCAAAATTTTAGTAATAACTTATAATTACTAATCTTAAAATTGTAGGTCCCAAGGGGTGTGGTGTAAGGTTTAGAAGGGGGGGTTTGAATAAACCTTACAAATTTTTACTTTTTAGTCCTTTTAAAATATTCAACAGAGTTGACTCAAATCAGCTAAGTCTTAGGGGGGCTAGGTTGGCTTTCTCTGACAAAGTTACCCACTCAACAGGCTCGACTGAGATGTTGATAGTATAACTTAGCTGCGTCAGCTAACACTAACTTTTAGATGATTTGGTTTTTAACAGCGGAAGACTTAACACCATTTGTTGATTTAAGCGCATTTTTAACACTTGTTTTAGCACTTGTTATTATCAGTTGGATAACAATATAACTTATCAGCAGATATAAAAATATAAGCAAGAATGTAAATGCTAAAAGTAAATGACACAAGCAAATTTATAGTGGTTCGAGGATGGGGTAATTCCTCTAATCCACTCTTCTCCAACTCCTGGAGGAATCCACTAAGTAACATATCAAGTTACAGAGCAGTTCTCAGTCTAGAGACAACCTTGATCACACAGTTGGCTTCTCCTGCGACTCAGCTTCTTCACAAGACAGTTGCCTTGCTACTTCAACTTCCTTCAAGTCTTTGGAATTGATCACACAACTTTCCAACAAACTTAAAACTCCTGGTTCGACCTTGAACCTTTCTGCAACTCCTTCAACTTGGAGAGTAGGCCCCTTTTCGGTCTTTAAACTTTTCCTCTTCAACTGGTTGAAGTAATCTTTCCTTCATAACGTGTGTTGGATCGAGTTGCTCCGAGTTTTAGGCTTGAGGAATTCTTTGATAAGCTTTGAGAATATTGCATGTTATGCTTACTTGAATATTGCTTGATTCATTCGAGTTTGGTTCAGGTAACCTTTTCTCAAATGCTTTCTCAACCTTTTATAGTGCTCATTTGAAAATTTGTCCGTTGAAGAGATAGACTATTTTCAAATGACACTTCTTGTTCGTTGGCTTGTCTTTTCTTCGCCTGCAATGATGTGATGTTGATCCTTCCTTGTATTAAATGACTCTGCAGCTTTACAGGGTCCGACACATGCTCTAGTGTTTCCCATTGGTTTATTCCTTTTGCATATTTCTAGGCCAAACACTTTAAAACCGGGCAACTTGGACTTATTACTCTATCGAGTAATATACTTAACTTTCTCCTAAAGGATCAATGTCAGTTGTCTTGACTTAACTGCTGCATTTACCCCTTTGACTTGAGTCTGCTCAATCATGGGAATGACTCAACTGTCACTTTAACTGTTAGACGTGGCTCCTTTTGCTGACTCACTGACACTTTCTCATACTTCACACAGCTGCTCCTCAGCTGGCTCTCCTTCAGTCGAGTCTTTATCTTCCATCTTGGCCATACTCAGCTGACATATATCGGAGTCTTCACTCTTGTCTGCAGTTGACTTCTTGCATTCTTCGGCATAGCTACTTCACTCAGCTCTTTCAGTCCTATCTATTACAATATAGAATTACAAGAAAAATGGGGTGCCAACTTCCTAGTCTAAGTTTTACATGGTATCATCAAAATCTTACAAATAAATTTCCTAACAATTTTCCCCTTTTGATGATGCCAAAACTTAAATAAAATAAACAACAAACACAAGCAGTGCAGTAACAAAAAATATTTGCTTTGAATAATCAATTTTATTGATCATAACATTATTGTCCGTTACAAAGTTGTTTACAACAATATACTCTATACATACATTGGAATACAACATGTATTAGAGCAAACTTACAAAGAAGTATCAGAGCTAACATCTAACTTACAAAGAACTTACAACTTTGTATTTACAAAGTAAAATACATAAAGGGGTTGTAGCCGTCTTCAACGCCTTGGCTGCTTCCTTTTTCTCTCTTCATCTTCTTCTCTTCTTCTATCGTCATCAGCTCTCATTCTCTTTCTTTCTTCTTCATCTCTCTTTTCTTCTCATAGGCACGCCTTGCAGCAGGGTCGTCCCTACGCTGCCTTTCTTCCCATTCACAATTTACCCTTTCATTCTCGGCTTCTTGCCTCCTCATAGCTTCTTCATTCTTGCGTTGGACTTCCAAATTTGCAAGATGATCATATCTAGCCCAGTAAGTGATCCCTTTCTTCTGTGGATCAATATACTTGATGTCCTGAGGATTTGGTTGCAGTCGAGAGCCTCTGCCTCTTCCACTTCCACCCGATCTTCCCCTTCCACTTCCCAACTCAGCTCCTCTGGGAGTGTGCTATACTGGTGCTTTTCCTTTTCCAGTTGAGTGACTGCTGGAACTCTGCTGCACATCAACTAGGTTACACACATCGTGACCCTTCTCCCAGTACATGTCCCAAGCTTGCGGTAAAGTCATATCTCTGAAGTACCTTCTGCCTCTAGAGTTTGAAACTCCTCTAGGGATCTGGGCTCAGACCCAGCTTTAGGCATATCAATATCTCTTGGGGGCTTGATCGCAGGGAAATCCTTTCCAGCTGGAGGAACATCATATTGCATCCTTATATTCTGAATCCGCGCAGAATGCTTCTCAACCACCTTTTCGAACTCATCTTTGATGGCTTTCCTTGATTCTTTCACTTCCAACTCAGCTTTCTGTTCCATTGACAGTTCTTTCGGTAGCTTGCTGAGAAGTGAAGCTGTAATCTCTCCTTGCTGAGGAGTCTGGGCATACATAAGCTTCAAAAGGGGGTTTTTCGAGCTTCCTTCCCCCTTAGCTTGTACTTCCTTCTTCTCCACCTTATGACTCATTTTCCTTTCCTTCAGTTCCTTCAATGCCTCATCTTTCCCTTTTTGGCATCATCACCAAAAGATAGGGTCAGGCCTGGGAACAGTCCACTGAGAATGAAGTCAAGTCGGCTGTTTGTAGAATTTTGCTTGTCATCTGCTTTGGAGTAAGTTGTTCTGAATTTTGATCGTGTAGCCTTGGACTCAGCTCTTCCATTAATTTCATTTCTGTCTGGAGAACACTGAACTGCTCGTTCATGTTGGCCTCCAGTCTTGCAATTTCGTTCTTTTAAGTAACTCCACGTTCGACTTGTGGGATTCTTCAATTCTCACCATATAATCCTTCTACCTCGGCTGAAATTGTATATTATCCGCACTCCAGGCTAGCAACTCTGCAAAGAGTGACTTGAAGTAACGGACTTGCTCTAATCTCATAGTAGTTGTTTGTGCAGCCCATTCTCTGATTCGTAGAACAACACCACGAATATCCCCGCTAATACTTGTATCACGGTTGTCCAACCTTAGGTCTAATGATGCTAAGCCGTGTTCCATTTTCTCAATTTCTTTGCAAATGGCTTTAAATGCCTTTCGAAGTCGGCTGTAGAAGCGGACTCTTTCACAGGCCAAACAACATCAAAGTCGAAACCTATAGGCACTATTGTGGAATCAGCTGGAACTCCTGGTTCTACTTCCATAGTGTATTTGGCTTGTTCTCTAGCAGACTCGACATCTAGAGGTGGCAACTCGGCTTCAAAGTGGAATATTTCTTCAAACATGTTGTCTGGGATGAGAGGGATTCTCATAGGCTAACTTGTGGAGCCTTTCCCTTCTCCCTTCGAGTGGAGTCAGCTTGACTTGCCACAACTGCACCAGCTTCGGCAGCATTGGGAGCAGCTGTCTTAGTGTGCTCAGCTGACTGGTTTCTAGCTTGAGCAGCAGTGTTAGCCTGCTTAGCTGACTGACCCTCAACTGTCTTAACAGCTTCCTCGGTATCAGTTTGCATTTCCTTTTGAGTCAACTGGTCCTCAGCTATTTTATCAGTGTTATCAGAGTATGATGTAGCCATTGGGGTTGGCTCATCATCGAATACGAACCTCATTGGAACTGTTTTATCACTGACAGTACTCTAAGAATCTTGAGCATCCTCATCATTGTCCTTGGCAAATTCATCAATGGGTGTGGACTCGACTTCATTGTCGGATTCCAGAAATGCCGTGTCAATGTTTTCCTGAGAATCACTAGAGCGCTGATGTTGGCTTACTCATCAACCGTGTCTACATGAGGAATTTGCACTTTCTCAATTTATTTACCTAAGGAAGTCTCAACCTCCTTTAGGCCTTCATTACCCCCAGCAGTATCAACCGCTATAGGGCCTTCAACATCCCTATGTGTAGTCTCAACTACAGTAGGGTCTTGGACAGTTTTCCCCGCAGCAGACTCATCTGCCTTAGGATCTTTAGTGGCATCCGTCGGAGTCTCAACTCCTAGGATTGCACTTTTAGGACCAGGAGTCTCAACTCCCATGGCCTCCATTCCATCATTTGCCTTAGCTGCATCAGCAGCGTCATCGGCCTTCAGTGCAGAAGAAGTTTTAGCTGAGATATTCTCAATTATCCGTGCTTCGTCAACTTCACTCTGCTGATCCATTGATTTCTCTCCTTCGCCTCCTAACTTCATAATTTGGTCTCCCACAACATCCTCTGACCTAGCTGTGGTGGAGAGAGCTTCCCCCTCAGCTGGCGCACCAACTAAGTTAATGGTTGTGCGGTTACTCTGCTCCTGAGGCTCGACTATTTTTCCTTTTGAGTAATCAGCCGTAGGGGAAGGTGTTTCAACACCTTCAGGAGTTGACTTGGCTAAGGTCCCACTACATCTCCTTCCCTAGCTTCATCGCCATTCCCCTGAGACCCATTCTCAGAATGCACGGGGATGACGTGGCAACAACAACAATAGTTATCTTCTGCACCACATCCAAGGGGTTAGAGCTGGGAGTGAGTTTAGAAGATTCTCCCGGACCCTCTTGCAAATGTCGTTCGTGCATGGCTTTTGATTCTTTGATGGCCTGTTGGAACTCAGCTTTCTCAACTACTTCAACAGGATTGATCTCTTCTAGGTCGCTGCTGTCAGCCGATTCCATGTAATGCTCATGACCTCCAGTGAACATGCACATCTTTGATTTTTCAAGAGCTTTGGCTTTCTCCTTTTTATCTTCTTTGATGGAATGAAGGGCATCCATTCAAAATCCTTCATTGAGAGCATAGTGGACAGAGACGTTACCTAGGAAGCTTAGGAGCTCATCCTCTTCTTCGATGTACTCTGGGTGCTCAAATTGTTGTCGAGAGAAGTCCAGCTTCCATCTTATCCAATCCCTCAATCTCTGCTGAATATCCGGGTAGACTAGAGAGTACATTATCACGTCATCATCATCATCATCTCCATCTTTTGGAATCGTAGCAAGTGGAGCTTGCTCCTCCACAAGTATATTGGCATCAGTCTGAGGGGACGAGACATCTCTTTCCCTAAGAGTCTCAGCTGACTCAGCTCTTTGCTTCTCCACAACTATCTCACGAGCAGCTGGGTCTTCTGCGCTCTGCTGATTGGCATCAGCAGTCTTCTCTGTATCCATGGTGGCTGCATCTCCACCATCCTTCGCTTTAGACTGATCTTCTTGAACATCAACAGTCTCCTTGGGCTTCTCTGGCTGAGTGGTAGACTCAGCTTTCTCAAGATCAGAATTCCTAACAAGTCTTTTTCTCTTGGTCTTGACAAGAGGAACATCCTCTTCAGCTGTTTCGGTGGTGGCTTCTGGCTCCACCATCTTTATCTTTTTTGCAACAATTGGCTTGTGAGGCACAACTGTCTACTTCTTCTTCACAACCGGAGAAGGCATAGACGAATCCTTCTCGGTCTTGGCTGCGGGGCAAGGGCTTCTGGGTCAGCTGCTGGGGTAGGTGCTTGTGGCTCGGCTGCAGGGGCATGAGCCTTCTTGGACTTGGCTGCAGGGGCAAGTGCTTTCTTAGCTGCCGCAACTCTCTTCTTTTGAATAGGCTTTGGAGAGAGAGCTGGAGCGGTTTCAGCTGTGTCTTCAGCAGGGTCAGCTGACTCACCCTCACTCGTGTCAGCTTTCCTGGCATGCGCCTTCCTCTGAGCTCCAGAAAGGTTTGCCTTGAACATTTTCTTGTTCACATGGAATGGCTTTCCATGGCGCAGGACAATTCCTTTCACTTCCATCAAATGGCCTATCACCAGGCCATAACCCAACGAACATCCGAAAGTCCCATCTTCCTTAATGGACTTATTAATGACATTTTGGCAGATACGATTGAAGATAAACTCTTTCCAATTAATCTTCTTTTCTTCCATGATCGCAACCTTCACCACCAACTTAGACCGAGACAGCTGTTAAATCTTCCAAACTTCATATCCACGCACTTGGACACGATGTTCATCAATTTGTGGTAATCTTCCTTGATCAACTCATTCTTGGCTGTATAGACAACCTTCATAGCTGACTCAGGCTTGGCTATCTCTTTCCAAGCCACAACAATGTTGACATCTTTCTCGGCGATATCCTTCAGCGCATCAGTAGGCAACTTGCAATGTTAAGCAAGGTCCGCATCAGTGATCTTGATAGCCTTGCTATGAACAGATGAGCGAATCTCATCATCATGCACTTCCGCGTTGACATAGAACATCATGAACTCTTGTAAGTAAGTGTGAGAGAACTCCATGGTGAGAAAGTCCTTCAGACCAGACTTCTCGAGTTTCTCAGCAATTTTCTTCACCAGAGCTTCATCAGCACCCTGTTCACCATCCCCTTGAAGTCGACTGTCGATCCTGAGTGGATCTTTTCAGATAACTTAACGAAATCATATGATGCTTCCATTTTTGAAGAACATAACCGGTGAAAAATACGTAAAATCTTGAGTTTTGAAAGTAGTATTTTTGAACTTTTGTAGAGAGTTTTTCTTGCTTGTTGAAGATGAGAGAGTTTTTGTGAGTAGAGAGAAAATGCATTTTCGGCTTATATTGGACTTGAAAGGACGATTTTTGGAATTTGAAAAACTTGATCAAAATCAACGGTCAGGATTTAACCTTTGAAACCACATTAATTTCCCCGCATTAAATGCAACAACATTTATATCTAATCATATGCTTAACCGTGTAACTTTTGTACTGGCAGCCATAATTACGCTGATGTCATTCTTAAAAACATTCCCACTCGCATAAAACGATCGCGTTTTTGTCATTTAGCTCAAAAATAACTCAGCTATCATCCAAAAGTGACTTAACTCTGCTTCTCTCTTCACATTAGGCAAGTCAGTTGTCAGCTAACTCGATGCAGCTGGTTTCCCGTCTAGGCTGTTTCACTTGGCTGAATTGTGGAACTTGCTCATTTTTCATTCTCTCTTCTTTTGTCTCTGCTGATTGAGTCTTCGGAGTATCCTAACTTGGCTCAATTAAACCTAGCTCATTCTTAAGCTCTTCAAATCTCGATTCACATAAGGGCTTTGTGAATATGTCAGCTAACTGCTTATCAGTTGAGATGTATTCCAAAGTGATGTCTTTCTTTTCAACATGATCTCTTATAAAATGATATCTTACATCAATGTGCTTTGTTCTTGAGTGCAACACTGGATTCTGAGTGATTCCAATAACACTAGTGTTATCACACATAATTCGAATTTCTCTCTCTTCAATATCATAGTCTCTCAGCTGCTGTCTCATCCAGAGAACTTGGGCATAACAACTTCCCGCAGTTATGTACTCTACTTCAGCCGTGGATGTAGTAGCTATTGAATTTTGTTTCTTGCTGAACCAAGAGACTAATCTGTTTCCAAGCATTTGACATGTACCTGATGTACTCTTCCTGTCAACTCTATATCTAACATAGTCTGAGTCTGAGTATCCTACTAACTTGAATCCTCCTTCCTTTGGATACCATAAGCCATTTTCTTGGCATCCCTTCAAATACCTTAGGATTCTCTTAGCTGCAGTCATATGACTCTCTTTTGGTGCAGATTGAAATCTAGCACATACACCTACAACAAAGGTAATGTCTGGTCTGCTTGCTATTAAATAGAGCAATGATCAATGAGGGCTCTATATCTAGTTTGATCAACAACTTTGCCATCTGCATCCATCTCCATCTTGACTGATATATTCATATGAATCTTCACTGATAACTTCTCTTCCATACCAAATTTCTTCATTAAATCTCTGGTATACTTGGTTTGGCTTATGAAGGTCCCATCCTTCAATTGCTTGACTTGAAGTCCCAAGAAGAAAGTCAGCTCTCCCATCATGCTCATCTCAAGTTGCCTTGCTGAGGTTTAAGAACTTGTCACACAATTCTTTGTTTGTGGATCCAAAGATGATATCATCCACATAAATTTGAACAAGCAGTATACTCTCTCCATCTTGAATCCTGAAGAGTGTTCTATCAACCTTGCCTCTGGTGAATCTATTGTCAATTAGAAACTGTGACAATGTATCATACCATGCTCTTGGTGCTTGTTTCAATCCATACAATGCCTTCTTGAGCTTGTAGACTTTATCTCCAATAGTTTTCTGCTCAAAATCAGGAGGTTGTTAAACATAGACTTCTTCTTCTAACAGTCCACTCAGAAATGCACTCTTCTCATCCATTTGATATACAGTGAAGTTCTTATGTGCAACATAGGCAAGAAACATCTTTATTGCTTCCAATCTGGCAACAAGAGCAAATATTTCATCAAAATCTACACATTCTTCTTGGCAATACCCTTTGCTACCAATCTTGCTTTGTTTCTGACTATAGATCCTTCCTCATTCATCTTGTTTCTGAATATCCACTTAGTACCAATGACATTTTGGTGGGTTGGCCTTTGAACTAATTCCCATACTTTGTTCTTCTCAAACTGATTCAACTCTTTTTGCATGGCCTGAATCTAATGTGTGTCTTCCAATGCTTGAGACACATCTTTAGGCTCTATATGGGAATAAAATAAGTGAACATTGCTTCATACTGTGCTCTGGATCTGGTTCTAATGCCATCTCTAACATCTCCAATGATTAACTCAGGTGGATGGTCTGTTAGCCATCTCACATCAGGTTAGAGTAAGTCTGCTGGATTCAGCCGTCTTGCAGCTAAGTTGTCTTGAACAACTTCTTCATCATCATTCAGCTGCAGACTTTCCAGCTGTTATTGAGATTCAACTATCTTATCATCATCAGGGTTGAGTGCTCTCACTTCTGTTTCAACATAAAGACTCTTCTGCATAGTCGGCTGATTCTGCGTATCAGCTAACTCATCAATGTCTTCTCCATTTACATTTCGCTCATCAAACACCACATGGATAGACTCTTCTGTAACCATAGTCCTCTTGTTTAGCATTCTATAGACTTTACTCTCAGCTGAGTATCCCAAAAAGATACCTTCATCAGCTTTAGCATCAAAAGCCTTCAAATTATCCTTGTCATTGTTGTAGATGAAGCACTTACATCAAAATATCTTGAAAATATCCAACATTTGGCTTTCTCCATGTCCAAATCACATATGGAGTTTTGGTTAATTGCCTGTTTATCATGCATATATTCTGAGTATAACATGCCGTGTTTATGACTTCAGCTCAAAATCTCTTAGGCAATCCACATTCAGCTAACATTGTCGTGCAGCCTTCCTTGAGAGTTACGTTTGTAGGTCCTAAGGGGTGTGAGTAAGGTTTAGAAGGGGGGTTGAATAAACCTTACCAACTTTTCGATTTAGTCCTTTTAAATAAGTTACAGAGTTTAATACACAACTAAGTCCTTGAGGGACAACTAAGTTAGTTAATCAGCAGAGTTAGCCACTCAACAGACTCGATAGAGTTGTTGATAGAATAACTCAGCTGTTTGGTCTAAATCTTAACTTGGCAGTGATGAATTTTTCAGCGGAAGACTTAACACCCTTAAATTTGTTTTAACTTTGTTTTAAACACTTGATTTTAGCACTTAGTTATTTATCAGTTGGATAGCAAATTATCAGCAGATATGAAGTGAATATGCAGAAATAAAATGCTGAAATGTAAATGACACAATAAATTTTATAGAGGTTCGAAGATGGGGTAATTTTTCTACTCCTCTCTTCTCCAACTCCTGGAGGAATCCACTAAGTAATGATCAATTCACAAAATGGTTATTAGTCCAGATACAAGTTTTGATCACACAGTTGACTTGCTCCTTTGGGACTCAGTTTGGAGATGCCTTGGTCACACTGTTGGCTTCTCGTCCGACTCAGCTTCTTCATAGGGCAGCTGCCTTGCTACTTCAGCTTACTTTCTCAAGCTTCTTGGATTTGATCACGAACCTTCCTACAATCCTCCTTGGAAAGTAGACCCCTTTTGATTCTTCAAAAGTTTCCTCTTCAACAGTTTGAAGTTGTCTTTCCTTCACTGGTGTTGGATCGATCCTTCGAGATTTAGGCTTGAGAATTTTGCTTGAATAACTTGAGAATATTTTGCAGGTTACAGTATAAATGTTGCTTGATCGTTCGTAGTTCTGGTATTCAAGGTAACCTTTTCTCAAAGTGATTATTCAGCCTTTTATAGTGAACTTTTCAAAAATCTGCCCGTTGAAGAGATAGGCTGATTTTCAAAAGTCACTAGTGTTCATTGGTTTGTCTTTTCTTGGTCTTCAGTCTTGAGATGTCGACCTTTCCTCGTATTAAATGAATGTTCATCTTTTCAGAATCTGACACGAGGTGCAGTGCTTCCCATTGGTTTATTCCTTTTGCATGCTTCTGGGACTGAGCACTTTAAGACATGGCAGCATGGAAGTATTACTTATTTAAGTAATACTCTTGACTTTTGTGCAACGGATCCTTTTCAGTTAATTCCTCTTTGCAGCTGCCTATTCCCTAGGCGACTTGAGTCTATTCTAATGATCGAAAGACTCATCTATCACTTCAACTTGTGTTTTGGCTTCTTGGGTTGACTTCACTGACTCTTCACACAGCTGTCCTTCAGCTGTTACGTCTTAAGTCGAGTCCTTGATCTTCTTCCTAGGCCATACTCAGCTGTTCCTCAGCGGAGTCTTCACTTCACTTCTTCAGTTGACTTCTTGTATTCCCAGCCATAACTGACTTGACTAAGCTCATTCAGCCCTAACTATTACAATGAGAATTACAAGGAAAATGGGGTGCCAACATTCTAATCTAAGTTTTACATGGCATTCATCAAAATCTATAAAGTAAATTTCCTAACAATTTCCCCCTTTTTGATGATGCCAAAACTTAAATTCATACAAACAAAATGCAAACAACAAAGATACATACAGACAATGCAGTAACAAGAGATGTATGCGTAGAATCAATCTTTTTATTGATCATAACATTCTTGTCCTTTACACAACTGTTTACAATGGGTATCAGAGCAATCAGAGCATACATATAACTACGCAAATTACAGATTTTTCATTGAATGTACAGAAGACTTACATGCATGCGTATTTACAAAAGTAAAATACATGAAGGGGTTAGCAACAACACTTCATCGCCTTTTTTTCCTCCTTTTTCTTTCTTCTTCTTCTTCTCTTCTTCATCTCTCTCTTTCTTTTCTTTTCTTTTCTTCATTTTGCTTTATTCTTTTCATAAGCTCTCTTCGCAGCTTCATCTTTTCTTTTTCTTTCTTGTCTCTCTTGCCACAACTGAGTTTGCCTCTTATTTTCTTCTTCGATTCTTTTGACATATTCAACATTTTTTCTCTCCACCTCCAGATTGGCTACTTCATCGTATCCAGCCCAGTAGATCCTTCCATTCTTGCCTGGATCTATATATTCAATATTTTTGGGTAGAGGTCTAGGTTTAAAGCCTCCACCTCCACCACTTCTTTCCTCCTCTCAGGCGTATATTGTACGAGTCTTCTTCTTACCGGTGAGTGATCTTAGCTAGTAGTCTGCTGCCTATCAGCTTCTTCTCAGAGCTTCAGACCTTTCTCCCAGTACAAGTCCCATGCTTGGGCTATGGACATGTTTTTGAAGTATCCTTCGGATTCGAGCATTTTGAACTCTTCAACTGATCTTAGCTCTTGTCCATCATCTAGAATGGCATCTGTATCTTTACCTGCCGGAATGCCTCCAAATTGTTTCAACATTTCTTCAACACGGACATCCGTTCTCTTGTCGAACTCCTCCATCTCTGCTTCTACAATTTTTTTCTTTTGAGACATAGGCACAACCGAGTGTTGGAGCGGCAGAAGTCACCGGAAGTTTGCTGATTATGCTAGCTATGACATGACCTTGCTGAGGGGTTTTAGCAAGCATTAAAGTCATATCCTTTGACCTTTCTCCCTCAATAGCTTTTCCCTTCTCCTTCCTCTTCTCATCAGTTGTCTCTTTCTTCTTCTCAACAGCTGTCTCCTTCAACATCTTCAGGTATTCCTCTTCCCCCTTTTTGGCATCATCAAAGGAGAGAGGAACCCCTGGAAATATCCCAACAAACATGAATTCTAGTCGGCTGATAGTTGAATTCTGCTTGGAGTCTGTTGCGGAGTATGTTGTTCGAAATTCTGAGCGGGTGGCCTTGGACTCGGCTACCACCAGTTTCATTTCAGCCATGAGAAGGCTGAATTTGGCATTCATATTCTCCTCAACGCGCAAAAGTTCTTTTCTGTGAAATTCACGCAGCAGCTCCATCTCTGTTGTATGAGAGGCATGCATTCTGTCAATATTTTTCTGCATCCTCCGCTTCATGTCAGCATTATCAGCGCTCCAAACCAGCATTTTGTTGTACAATGCTTTAAAATATCTGACTTGTTCGTATCGCAGTGTACTCTGCTGCTGATACCATTCCCTGATTCTGACCACTATCCCTCGCAAGTCTGCTGTGAGGTTGGCATCCCTGTTGTCCAGTCGCATATCCAGTGAGGCCTGGTGCCGTTCAATCTTCTCAATCTCACCAAGGATTGTTTTGAAGACATCACATACTTCAATTGTCACCTCGGTTTCAGCTGGCGGCCAAACAACATCAAAATCAAAATCTGCTGGAACAATTGAATCGGAGGGAATAACTGGATCAGCTCTTATGTTGAAGAGTCTCTGCTCACGAGCTGTTTCTTTTTCAAGATCGGGCAGCTCAATCGAGAAAGGGAAAGTTTCTTCGAAAGCATCATCACGTACATATTTAATTGATTCTACAGTTGGTAGTGCCTGTGATGTGCCTGGTTGAGTCGAGCCTGCTGCAGCTTTGGGAGCTGCGCAGATGACTCGGTCTCAGCTGGGCCTTGTTGAGTAGATTGGCGGTGGACCGAGCCTCAATTTGTCTTAAAAGCAAATCGGCCTCGATGAGATTCTGCTAAATGAATTTGCTCCTTAGCTGCTTTTTCAACATCATCGGAGGATGATTGAACCTGGGGGTTAGGTTCATCATTGAAGTTAAAAGTTTGACGAGCAGCTTTGAATTTTGGCTTACTCGAACTTGGAATAACATCCTCGGCTGAGTCCTTTTCAGTAGGGGTTGACTCAACTTCGTCTTCAGATCCCAAGAATGTTGTATCAGGATTATCCTGGGAATCATGAAGAGCGCTGATTTCCTCTTCTAAGTCAGCCATGATGACTTGAGGAATGCTCTTTTCTCCTTGATTTTTACCCAGGGAATTCTCAACCTCCCTTGGGCCTTCATTACCTCCTGCAGTCTCAACTGCAGCAAGGCCTTGTACATTCCCTTCGACAGACACAATGTATTAGGGTCTTCTGCAGTGGCATCCACAGGAGTCTCAACTCCTTGGATTGCACTTTCATTGCCCAGAGTCTTAACTCCCAGGGCAGATCCATCATGTGCCTTGACTGCAACAACAGCATCCTCGGCCTGCAATGCTATTGGCATCTCAGCTGGGACAGACTCAACTGTCCGAGCTTCGTTAGTGACAACTTGTTGTTGGTCTTTTTTTTTCTTTCTCCACTTCGCCTCCTTCCTTCACTGTGGAGTCATCTGCAACATCCTTTGACCTAGCTGTAGTTGAGTGAGTTTCCCCCTCAGCTGGTGCACCACCGAGTGGATCGATGGTGGGGTCACTCGCTGACTCCGGACTCATTTGTTTCCATTGAGTGTTCAGCCGTGGGGGCAGGTGGTAAGATACCTTCAACATGGGTTGGCTCAACTTGGGTGCCCAAGTTCCCAGTGTCATCGGCAAGTCCCTTAGATCCGTCCTCTGAGTGAACTAGGGATGTGGTTGCAGCAATAACTGTGGCAATCTGCTGTACCACTCCCAACGGATCAATTTCCAGGAGAGATTTGGAGGACTCTCCTGGTCCTTCCATCATCTGTTGCTCATGCATCAATTTGGATTCCCCATGGCTTGCTGCATGTCCAACTTCTCCTTTGCAGCAACCGGATCCATGTCCTCATCACTTCCCGAGAGCATAACAATGTGAGGATGAGTATGGTCGCTGGTTCCAATGAGAGGGCATATATTCGCCTTCTCACGAGCTTCAACTTCTTTGGCTTTTTCCTTGTCCTTGAAGATGTGGAGAATATCCATATAGTTATCTTCACTCAAGGCCTGAAGCACCGTGTCGACTCCGAGAAATTGCAACAAACGTCGATTTATAGAGGTTCAACCCACCTAGGGCCTAATCCTCTACCACCCCAGTATATCCGGGATGGATTTCAAAAAGAAAAAGAATTTTATTAATTACCAAAATTAATACAAACTCAACTTACAACACCTTGAAGAGCACCACACTCTTCTTCAACACCACCTTTGGAGATTACCACAATCTCCCTTTGAAGATTACCACAATCTTCCTTCAACGCACCTTTGAAGATCACCACAATCTTCAATCTTGAAGAATACCAAATTCTCCAACATCTCAAGAGCACCACACTCTTGAAACACCTATCACCTAGATCACCCAAGTGTATTCTTACCACAAGAATACTCACAAGGATGTCTTGTGTTGAATGATGACCAAAAAACAAGATTACAACTCAATAATGAATATTACAATATGAGTGCAAAGTGTAATCAAGAATAGCCTAGACCTCAAGGATGTGAAAGTGATAAGCTAGGCAAAATTACAACAAGAATAATAACTATGAAGAACAAGTGTTTGCTTGAAGTGTATCTTGTTGTGTTGTATCTCAATTGTTGTGTTGGTTGCTCCAAAACTTCCTCTATTTATAGGAGATGATTGATCAAGCATAGGCTCCTCTTGGGGATTGAAAATCTACAGAAAAATATAATTAAAATCAAGAATATAGCTGTTAGAAATCAATCCCACATTTTAAAGAAAAGATGTCTGCTGTCAAACGGTCAGAAATTTGCTGTTAAAACATAGAGCGACCGGTCGCACAGAAATAGAGTTTGAAATAAACGTATCAACAATTTACACAGGGCGACCGGTCGACGTAGGGTTCGACCGGTCGTCCCCTATGTTGGCCGGTCGCACAAACCAATATTAAGAAAGCAGGAGTTCTGTTTCAAGGCGTGACTCCCATGTACCGGTCGACAGGGTGTCGACCGATCGACGTAACCGGTCGACGCCCTGGTCAACCGGTCGACCTGATCTTTTTTCTTTCCATCTCATTTTTTGTTTTAAAATTCATCTTCAGGTACGGGTTGCCCTCTACAGCGACCGGTTGACCTCGAGACAGAAATGTTGTCCAATTTTTGTCGATAATAAAACTCAAGAAATACTCCGAAAATTTAGTAAAAACATTTTAAACCAATCGGGAGTATTTAGACAACATTTAGGAACCTTGTTTTGAAGTAAAAACTAATAAACATAAAATCATTAGAAGTGTTGTCCAATTTTATCTAAAATAAAACTTGAAGAAATACTCCGGAAAATATTAAAATCATTTTAAATCATTTAGAGTATCTGGACAACAATTAAAAACATTGTTTTGGTGTAAAAATAAAATCATCAAAATTAAGATAAAAACATGTATCAAACAAATATCTTTGATCTGACTTGCGCCCATAGGAGTTGACACTTCTAGACATATAGGCATATGTTCCATGCATGCATGCAGTTTGTGTACAAAATGCGGTGTAACAAATGAATGCGTTGATCCAGGGTCGAACAATATTTTAGCGTAGTGGTTAGATACTAGAAGCGCACCTTCCACCACGTCTGTTGCCTCCGGAGCCTCCTGTCTGGCTAGTGCGAATGCTCGAGCGGGCATCCTTGCCCGATTACCCTGGCCATTTCCCCTTCTCGGGGCTTCGTCTGTTTGGTTCATCATAGTACTTTGGGCAATCTTTCACAGCTGGTGCTGATTACTACCACAACGCAAACACCTTCCTTGTTTACGCCAACAATCATTGGCGGTATGTCCGGTTTTTGGCAATGTGCACACACTTGACTGGCTTTCCTTATCTTGGTCCTTTTCCTTATCTGTCTTTATTAATGGTCCTTCAAACTTAGCGGGCGGTTTAGATGATCGTCCCACACTGTCCTCTTAAGATCGCATTCGATGGCCTACTCTGCTTGAATCTGTCCCAATACGGTTGATCCCGACTCAATGCGGAGATTTGCCTTTTACCGCTGGTGAGTAGGTTGTCAATTCAACGATCAACAGATTGTTTCGAAGTTCTAGTTTCAATCCTCGAGTGAACTTGTAAAGCTTATCCTCTTCGGGACTGATTGTCCCAGAGCATATTTGGACAATCGATGAAATTCAGATTCGTACTGAGCTATAGTCATGTTCCCCTAACTCAACCTATGGAATTCATCCCGACGTGTCTCTTTCACAACCTGTGGAATATACTGTTCATTGAACTCGGCCAAGAAATTTCCCCACGTTCTGGCTACTCGGTCCTGTTCCCACCTTCTTTCAACTGCCCTCCACCAGTCTCTAGCAGCCGATTCTAGACGGAATACGGCGAGTGTGACTTTCTGTTCATCTGAATATTGGAGAGCATTGAAGATATTCTCCAGTTTTTCTATCCATTCTTCTGCCTTCAAATCATCCGGCTCTCCTAAGAAGGCTGGTGGGTCGAACCGTAGAAATTGCTCCAACGTGCGATCGTTCGCATCTCTGGCGGGTTCGGGAGCACGGGGTTGAGGCTCTGCTTGTTGCCTCATGAAAACCAGTATTTGTTGCAGGGCCTGCGCAGTCAAGTTGTCTCCTGCAGCAAGTGGAGGAGGCGGTGGTAATTTAGGGGAGGGTACCCGGTCCCTGGGTACGTCGCCATCCCTTCGGGGAACACGGCGAGGTCTCCCACGTCCACGATGTTCGGCCATTCTATATCTTGAAGTGTTAGTTGCGATCCACGAGTAAATGAATACAATAATTATCCGCGTAAAGCAAGTTATATCGTAGGGAAAGTAACAACAAACATAAGACATTGAATAAATAGCAAAAGGCATATCCATTAAAGTAAAACTTGAATACACCCATAGTACAACAATAGTAACACTGAGTCAAAGATACATCAGAACCAAAATACAACTGAATCTAATACAATAGAAAGTAAGGTACAACACTGGAATAAGCGTCTACAACAACGAAAAGTACAAACTGACAATCAAGCTAACTAATCAGTGAGATCGCCATCATCGTCACTCACAACTATGTCCATAATCGGGGCCTGGTCGGGCTGAGGTGGCGCCTCGACCTCAGGCCAATCAACGAAATCCAACCACTGCTCAAATCCCTGTGCATCATCAAGTGGAGCAGCCTCAAGTGCCTCAGGCTCTCCGACCTCGACTGGATCCTCCTCAGGATCCTCCTCGGGGTCCTCCTCAGGGTCCTCCTCAGCATCGGGTACGGGCTCCACCTCGGGTGGTGGCAATGGCTGTGCATTAGCTGCCAGAGCAGCCTCCAGAGCGGCGTCTCTCTAAGCTAGGGCCTGTGTAAGGTCCTCTATCACTGTCATCTGCTTGATGAGGGTCTCCTCCAAGAGCTCAATGGTGTCGCGAGATAGGCGGGCGTCAATCTCCCATTTCTGGCGGCCGTCACTTGCCCTCTTCGTTTTCTCTCGCACATTATCCAGGCGCTCCTGGATATTCTGTATCTGATCCTCCCGTGCTCGTATGGTGTTGTCGCGGTCCTTAATGATAGTGGTCAACTCGCTCTTTTCATCTTGGCTCCTTGCCAAGATCTGTGTCAGGTCCCTGTTACTCTAGCGCTCCTCGGATAGCTCTGAGGTCGCTCGATCACTCTCCCGGTGCCAGTGAATCATCAGTGCCCGGTAGTACTCCCGCTCAGCACGGGCATGAAAAACGTCCCACCAAGAAGGTGGCACCGGCTCCATCCTAATCAAACAAAACTAAGGCGGATCAGTCAAAGGTAGAAGAAAGATAAAAAGAGAATAAGGAAAGAATGAATAAAGAAAGTCAGTCAAGAATCAACTAAGTCAAGACAAGTATGACTATGGAACCTCAAAATATGCGTTCTAACTTAGTTCAAACATCAATAAGACGGTTCTATGCCAATTTGAAATTGATTTCACACTTAATTGGTCAAGTCGCGGTACTACCCAAAACACAGACCGAGGGTCCTATCCTAGGTCAGCTCGGTGTAAGTTTCCATCTTACTAGCCGAGCTCTGATACCACTCTAACTGTCACTCCCCAAACGGGATGCGACGACAATCCACAACTTAAATACAAGTAAACCAAACATTCAAGACAAATATCATCAAAACCCAATGGAACATAGTCTAAATAGCAGCGGAAATAAAGACACACATTACAACTTATAGTCCATAATATCCATAATCCAAATTACATCCCCGATATGATCTAAAGATAACAACTTAAAAGTCAAAGGGTCCTACGCCCTTCAGTTACAAACCGGAATAAAAAGAAATACAAGAGTCCAACAACAACCCAAGAAAAGAATCCAACAACAACAACAACAAGAAGTAGTAAGTCCAACAACAAATAATAGTAACAAGTCCAGCGACATCAACAACAAAAGATAGTAAATCCAACAAGCGGAGTACAAAGGCTCAATCCGTAGTCGGTTCAGCATCTTCAACGAAGTCCTCATCTAAGGTTAGAAAACAGGTGGGGATGAGACAGAAATCTTAGTGGATGGGGTAATCGTGTGCAAGTGTGGTGATATATAGTTAATGCGAGAAACAATTATATCAAAATGCGTGAGTATGATGCATGAATTCACACACAGTCCACAAGCGTCGTGATAAATATATTTAAGTAATATACTTATACAGTTCAAGAAAACAGTTCGTGGTCACACAAGCACTATGTGATTCAGGCAAGACAGGTAGGATTGCGTACGGAATGTAACGCCAATCCCTATGCAAGACAAATAATGGTTGCGTACGGATTTGTAGCGCCAACCAATGCAAAACAAGTAGCGGTTGCATACGGATTTGTAGCGCCAACCAAACGGGTCCGATTACTCCGGAATCGTGTAGATTAGACAGTGATTCCTTCATTCTTCCTTGTAACTCCCCGGGCAAGATGGTCCAAGACCTATCACCTTATCACTCCGTAGGCAAAGACAAAATCCACAGTGGAGCTTGCAAGGCTCGGATTTGTCATAATCATGATTATACCTCAAGTACTACGACCCGCTTCCCTTGGACACTCCATCCCTCAGTTGCGGGATTAGGACGATGGGGCCGGAAGAGTGGAATAGCAGCCGAGCTGCCCGGTTCCATCCCCGACGTATCCATTCCTACTGTGAGCTTGACACACCAAGTTGACCCAAGCAAGAAAGTAAATACAAGTACAGACAGTCAACCAGGCAGTCGAGTATTATTGATTCAGGGAAGCAGTTCAGGAAAATTTTTGAAAATTCACGAGTAGCAATATGGTGTTGGTGGAGTTATTTGGATGAAGATGATTATCGGAAGGATAAGCAATCTTCGATATCTTGAAAGATTAGGTGGAACATAAGTCCCGTCATAGATTCAAAACCGCAAGACGAGGAAGTCGCCCCGCGATCGGGTATTAATCGGTCGAATCGGTCCGATAAGTCAAGGGTTTTTGAGAAAATAAGATACTTTAGTTAAATCTCCAAGTCAGAGGGTCCAGGGCTATCTTAGTAAAAGAGAAAATAATTTGAGTTAGGTCCTTTATAAAAGAAAAATTACAATTTAGCCCCGTTTTGTAAAAACCAAAACTTTTGGGGTTAAAAATTGAATAAATAAATATCCTGACCTTGAAATATTATGAGGTCAGTTCCTAAATTCTCCAAATTGTCCAGAGATTCAGGTTTTAAAGTTTTGAGGTCGAGTTTTTATAAAATTCTCACATTGGCCCCAAATTTGTAAAAATTGTCATTTTGGGCTCTTAGTTTAAAATAATTGGAACTCACAAACCGGAAGGATTTTTAATGTGATTCGAGTTGGAAAATGTCACTAACGTTATTAGGATATTGGGACAAAAGCAGTTTTTAAAAGAAATAAATGTAGGTCCTTTAACTTTTGAAAATCTCATTTTTGTCCCATTTTGAAATAATTGCCTTCAAGGCTTTTTGTGGTCCAATTGTTATGAAATTTGAACCTTGGGTCCAAAATATAATTAAGTTATAGTTAAGTTAGTATTTCCAGGTGCATGGGCTGCATAAGTCCTGGAAATTTCCTTTGGGTCCTCAAGTTTAGTCTTTTACACTTTAGTCCCTCAATTTTAGAAAAATTACTTTCCAAGCCCTAAACACTTGGATTTTGGAATACATTTGAAAATATGTCATTTCCAGTACCTTAAGAGTGAAAATTTCAAATTTTAAAATTAAGGTCTGGTACAGTTTCAAAATTTGCAAAGTAGCCCTTAAACTTTTAAAATTTAACAATCCTAGTCCTTGGGCTTTTAAAGGTTGATTTTATTTATCTTAAAACTCTTAAAACTTTATTAAAATATCCAAAAGTTATTTTTGAACCTGAGTGCAGTCCCAAAATTTGAAATTTGTAGAGGAGTCCTTTAACTTTCATTTTCTTGCAATTTAGTCCACCAATTTTCTATTTTTGCATTTTTAAGTCCAAAATTAAAATTTAATCAATTATGCTCGACTTGTCCAGGTTATAAGTCATCCAAAACATGGATTTCAAAGATCATACACATGCATGTCCAATACATACAAGAATTCATCAAATAGAACATTAAATTGTACATGCATGCACCTAAAGTTCAATAAATAGCAATTTTGAGCAACACTTGAGAAATTTCATGACTTGATACATAAAATTGACATGCAATACATAGATTATATATCTCAAGGGCTCATGATCAAAATTCTACATGCATTTTAATAAAACACCTAGAAGTTGGAAAGTATTTTTCCACCCACCTTAAATTGGAAAGTTGTGAAATAAAAAGGGAAAATTTCACAACTTTGGATGAGGTCACTTAGGTCAGCCCCTAAGTCAAGAAATATCAAAAAATTGGAGTTAGAAAAATGGAAGAAAAATTAAGGAGAAAAAAAGAAGGAGATAAGACAATTAGAAAGACTACACTTTACCTTGTGTAGTAGGTGATTGGAGACTAGTTGAAGCTTCAAATTTGGAAATTTTGGTTCAACTCCAAAATCACCTAAGGTCAGCCCCTATTTCTCAAAAATGAAAAAGGGATGTTAAAATTTGAAAAAAATAGGAAGAAGAAGAAAGAAATGTTCTAGTGTCCAATTCTTACCTTGTAGTCCAATTTTCTCTACTAATTATTCTTCAAGTCTTCTAATTTCACCACCATGCATGCATGTCTCCAAGTGGTCTTCTAAGTACCTCAAAATCCAAAATTCAAACTTATATTAAAAAGAGAAGGTGATGAGTAGTAAGATTTTAAGTTGAATTGAGGAGTGAAATTTCTTACCTTGAGATAGGGGGTGTTCGAATTTTTGGTGTTCAAGTGGAAAGATTGTTTGTTTTGGTTTAGATGTTTGAAGAAAGAAAGTATGTTTGATGTTAGGAAGAAGATGTTCTTGAAGATATGAAGATGGGTTTGAAGATGTGAAGGACTTGTGTTTGAATATTTGAAGATGTGAAGAAGTGGTACTTGAAGATATGAAGAACTTATGTTGAAGATTTGAAGATGTGAATGATTTTGTGTTTGAAGATTTGAAGAAGTGAAGGATTTTTAGAGAGAGATTAGAGAGAAGTTGGAGAAAAGGCTTGAGAGATGAAGGTGTTGGATGAAAAATGAAATTTTGGTATCATTTTTGGCCTAATGGCCGATCCATGTGTGTGTAGGAGGGAGAGATGGATTTTTTTTTGAAGTCTTGCAAATTGTCTCTTGCATGGAGACAATTAGACTAGTCAAAGTATGGGCAAGGTATGTGAAGAGAAGGAATGTTGGGAAGACTCCAAAATGTTGGGAAATTTTAATAGTAAAGAATTGATGTATAAGATGATGTGTATAATGTTTGAATTAATGGTATAATTATACACAAGATGACTACATAAGGTGTACATGTACAAGAGTTGGGTGGTATTTCTACACCAAAATTCATCACCAATGCCGCCCACTATAGGGGTAATTTGGTAATTCCATATATTTTTTTTTGTCCCAAATTTGATGATAAGAGATGAAATATATCAATCTCCAAAATAATTAGTGATTTCCTTGATCACTTATAAGTCTCATGATCACTTAATCTAAATCAAAATCTTAATTCTATAAAGTAAAAGTCTCTAAAATAAATAGTCTCTTAAAATTCTAAGGTGACTAATAAATACAAAAATAGTAATAATGATCAATCAAGTGATCATAAATGTGAAATAGAATTAATGAATGATCATGGTCACAAGTAATAAATAAAATGAAATAAATACAAAATTTATATATTAATAATTACCCGTCAAAGTGACGCGGTAAAATAGTCGATCAATACATAGACGACAAAAGGATCAATCATAGTTCGAAAAAATCGGGGGCTCACATGCAACATATGGTGTTTTGGGCTTTTGGATTCCCTCATTTCTTGAAGATCCTTTCTCCAACATCACTCTGGGAGGTTGACTATGCACAAAGGAATTGAATCATATGCCTGTCTTATCTCTACACTCCTTTTGACTCATAATAAGTTCATCCAATGATTTGGATGCTTTTGTAAATGAGGTATCCACATTTTTAAGATCTTTTTCTCTTTTCTCAGTGGAAGCTAGCTATGCTAAGATCTTGGTATTTTCAGCCTTCAACTTAGTGTTCTCATCAGCTATGTGACTTAGAGTACTCAGCTCTTTAGTCAGCTGTGAGTTTTGGCTTTTAAGTTGGCTGTTCTCCTCATTCAAAAGTGTGTGTGAGGTTTTAATGTGATCAAAATCTTTCATCATTTTACCTAATGAATCTTAAAGATATGTGGGTGATGAAGTGTGTGTATCACAATCACTATCACCTGAATCAGAATGAGATGAGTTAGAGTGTACCTCATCTTCTTGATCTTGTTCTTTAACCATGAGGCAGATCAAAGCCTCCTCCTGAGTATCACTTGAGTAGTCAGCTTCACCGCTATCCGAGTCTGCTACCTCTTTGCACTTGGCTGACTCAACAGTCTCAGCAGCCAACATAGCTTTCTTCTTTTCTTGTCTTCTTTCCCTGAAAACTCTTCTCTCTTCCTTATTTCTGTATTTATTGACAGGTGGATAGGAACAACAAACAACAAAGTGTCCTGGTTGTCTATAATTCCAACACAGGTTTCAGCTCTCTGATCATCTCTCTCGACTCTCTGATTATCAGCTCTCTGATAGTCAGCTCTTTGATGTTCAACTCTCTTGGGCGGTCTGTCCTCCCTTGCTTTGGAAGATGTTGAATGTCTCCTGGAGGTTTAACCCTTATTTCTTTTATAGTTCTTGTTAAAGAACTTGTTGAATCTCTTTACCATGAGGGTAATTTACTCCTGGTCAATGGTCTCCTTTGGCTCAACTTTCTTCATTTCATTGGCCAATAGTGCAGTTGTCTTGGGTACAACTATTTCCTCTTACTCTTTGTTCACCTTTATTTTTAGCTCACCGCAAGTGTACGGTGTACGTTATAGAAAAGGGTAGCAAGGTCGTATCCACGGAGACTAATAAATTTATGTACTAAGTATTGAACTAAGATAACTTTATTTTTATTTAGACGATCGTAATTTAATGATTGTTGTTGTGAGATTAAGACAGGTTGGACTACTAAAACACAAAATTAAGATAACACAATTGATAGAAGTATCAAGAAGATGAAATGGATTTCCGAGTTAAGGTTTCGATTAATAACCCTCTTGTTGTCCGATTTAATCTAAGCCAAGTTATTATCAATCTTCCTATAAGACGATCACAAAGATATTTTATCCTCCCTCTCGAGATGCATACAAAATGTAGATTGAAATACTTATGCTAGCATCTCTACTCAACATGAAGTACTCAACTCCAAAAAGTGCACAAGATCAATGTCCTCACAAATATTTACAAACCTCTCGATTCATGCAAATATTTGTGTCGAGTACTCAAGATCTAATATTGAAACTCATCTCTCGAATTATGAATCAATATATCAAACAAGTTAAATCATTGATCAAGTGATAAAACAAGTATAAGCTCAAAGTACTCAAATAGGCTTCAAGATAATAACTTTAACTAAGATTAAAACATCCAACAAGAGTTCATTAATCTACTTCCAAAATCCAGAAATCTAAAGAGTTTAGCTACACATGATTTCTAAATAACTCATATACAAATTGTTCATAGCCATGACAACTAAAAATGAAAGATGAAAACTACAAGAGAAGCAAGAAAAACTTAGGAAAGTCGACAATCTCTCGATGTATCTCCGTTCCTTGAGCTCCGATGCAACCCGATTGTCTCCTTGATGTCTTCTTCCAAGAATATACCTTTGTCTTATGTTGTAGATCCCAAAAATGTCAGAATCTCCTTGGTGTGCGCCCCCAAAAGTGCTTATATACCCCCTCCAAGTCTAGGTCATGTTGCTGTCAAAATATTGCAGTACAGCAGGGACGCACGGGCCGTGCGTGGACACACGGGTTACCCATGTGCAAGTCCGTAAGCAATTCTTCGTTCACCAACCAGCACACGGGTTGTGCGTGAGACGCACGGGTGACCCGTGCGCATGTCCGTAGGATATGTTCTAACCTTCAGTGGCACACGGGTGGTGCTTAGGCGCGCGCCCTACCCGTGCATCATGTATTTTCCATCATTTGTGGTATTTCTTCTCCGCAATGCTCGTATTTGTATCCAAATTACTTCAAATATCACTAAATTCCTACAAAACAAGCAAAGCATAATATCTTTCCCACAAAAAGCGAATATGATTCATTTTATATGAGTTTATGCACGTTTAGTCACCATTTTAGCCATAAATACGCCCCAAAATATATGCAAAACTCACGCCTATCAAAATCCCCCAAACTTAAACTGTTGACCATCCCGATCAACAATTTTGAGAACAAGATAAAACACAACAGGGAGATAAGAAGTATAGCACACACTAAGAGACAAAAAAAACAGAAATTCATATTGTTCATCATGAATGTCAAGCAACAAACCAATCAAGTCTCAAATATCTACTCAAAGGGCATGCATCAAACAAAACCTGGTGAAATGCTTTGAATGACAACCCTCAAAATTAAGTGTATACTCTCATCTCACGAGGATATAGTACGTGTTTACGCTCAAATCAATTCGATGTTGCAGAATTACCATAGGCTTGCAATTCGTCTCATATCTCCGCCACTCGAATGTATGCAATTTGTGAATCAAAAAGGGCTTTCTCATTTGGTTGTAATGAAGGCTCTTTGGTTTGGGAAGGAAATTTTGGATCAAGTGACTCAAACTCGAGTATATAGACCGATGAGCATATCAATCATTTGACATTATAATCCCATATGCTACTCCAATCAACCCTTATTTTCATCACTAAACTCATCTCCATCTCCTTCCTTTCTATTGAGAATTGCCTCAAATTACAATCCTTAGCCCCCCAAAAGTTCTTTTAGATGAAAATTCACATTGTACGTCGATTTTTGTTTTTCCGATTCTTTTGTGAATTTTCACACTTCTGTTCAACTCCTTTTCTTCCTCTTTTTGTTCCAATTGACCAAATATGCCCAATTCCTACTTTACAATTCCCACCCATTCAACCTCATTCATTCCCTTTTCTCAACGCTATACACTCGAGTTTAGGGTGATGGATATATCAAGTTCAAGGTTTAAATTTTGTGGTTATCAAAGAAATAGGTAATAGGCCCAACTTGGTTAACTAGGCTTGAAAGGCTAGCAAAGATGGCCTTTAATCACCTTCACAATTTGCATACAACATGTGGCCTTGACAGAGATGCCCGAGCAAGTTCTAGAATTCTAACAACATGAATGATACGCTCAAATCACAACAAGACTGCAAAAGATATAAGCAGTAAAGGCTCAAAAGCTCACAAGCTTGCAGATACGTAATTCAAAGCATCAAACCAAGTTTTCCATATCAACATGCTCAATGTTATCTATTCAAGGCTCAATCAACTCATAACATCCAATCTCAACAATACAAACTTTTCAATCAACACACAAACATCAAGTTGCAACAATCCCGGTCAACTCACTCTCTAACCTCTATGAAAGCAATAAACATGCTCTAATGCAATGCAACCTAGAATGCTCTATATGCAACTATATGAAAACACACAATGCAAAGAATTTGTTTTTTTTTGGTGTCTACACTTTTCATTTATCGAGATACTACCTCTCCCCCAAACTTGAATGAAATTATATTTTTGTTTTCGAGAGGGGAAAAATAGAATTTCAATAGTGAAAAGTGGAGATATACCTGAATCACTGTGGAGGTGGAGGTGGAAGGTGGCCTTGTGAGATATGCCACATTTGCAACCTTTGGAGCACTTGCCACGTCTCTTCGGCTCTCCTGTCATAGTTTTCACGGAATGCGAGAAAATTGGCCCGATGCTGCCTCAAATCCTCCCCCTGTTGCCTCAACTCGTCGCCTTGACGACGCAAATCCGCCCCAAACGCATATAGCATATCTTGAAAGTCATTGCCGCGTTGGGGCTAGCCACCATGAGAGGTACCGGGACGATCCCCGCTATGTGAGCGTCGGGGGTAATCTTCTCCGTGTGAGGCCTCGGGAATGTCATATCCGAGTTGGGGAAGATGAGGTTCCACCCCCATTTCGCTTCTATGTAGCTCCTCTTCCTCTGCTACCATATCCTCCACATCCGGGAAACCGTGAACTCGGCACCTCTTCCTTGCATCTATGGCGCTCGTAATTCGATTATGCACTTCCGAGTTCATTAAGAAGTTGTTGTGTCCGCCAGGGTATCGACAGTGGTGTATGTCGGGTTGGGCAATGGAAATGAGACACCTTTCTTCTGTAAAAGGACTAGCGTATTGTCTTCATTGGCAAGAAAGCGCATGTGGTGCAAATATGCCAAATTAACCCGAGTACTGCATGTTATAGGCTCCAGGCCTCTAAACTCGACGTTGAAATGTCGGGCAATAGGGGTAATCAGACCCCCTATGAAAATAACACCACCTCCCCGCTTAGCTAGATTGTCCGCTTGCTCTATGAAGTACGCAGCTGTGTTGTAAGGTGTACTCGTCAGCATACACCACAATAGATATAACTCGCGGACTGTCATACCCCCAATATTTTCCCTCGCGAAGACCGAAGCCGACGTAACCCGCTGTATATACCGGAACACCGGATTCCGGATCCAAAAAGATTTTGCAGTGCGAGCCTCGTAGAGCATGGGACCCGTTTCTGGCGTTTGGACAAGAAGGCGCCAAAAGTCGTATTGGTCATATCCGTGTACAGGTCGGAAAGGTGCGCCTGTGGGAACTTCAAATATGGCATTTAACTCATCTGTGGATAATTGTCTTATCCTGTTCCCCAACTGAAATTCTACCCCATTGACCTCGCCGCCTATATTTTTGATCATCTTTACTGTGCTCAAAAATTCGAGCGTGAATTTCTTGTAACTTGGCCATTTTCTCCTCATAAACGTTGTCCACCCAACTCTCTCAAATAATCGCCACACATCCTCGTGTATCCCAAGAAATTGGGTGCAGTCATCATCGGCGTATTTTGAGGGACTCATCTGTCGAACGATGAGCTTATTCCAACGCTCCAAAGCATCCGCATTCGGCAATACTATTCCAAAGGCCGCCGGGCTATCAAGTTGTATTTCCTGTGGTGGTTCCTCCCGGGGTCGTCGTCTCCGGCCCTGAGGATTTTGTCGGTTGGCCATCACTTGTGAATGAGTACCTAGAATAGTATGCATTAGCAACCCACAACAACCAATTACAATCACAAGTATGATGAATGTGGGCATACAAGTCACATAGGGCATAATGGTTATCATATGCCAATTCAACCAATCAATTGTGCTTCAAGCAATCAACTAATATTGAAAATATAGATAATCATCATTTAAAAGCCCTACTAATCAAAGCTCACGCCTAATTCATCATCGATTCCTTCAAATATGTCCAAATTCACATGCCCACAAGGTGGTTGACAATTTGCCTTAAAGAAGAATTCATCCAAAACATAGCAAAAATATCACCACAAGCACCTAATATCATCCTTAACATGTAATTCTCAAGAAATTTATAAGAAATAACGAAATTCTTACCGAAATTCTCGAAATTTCACAAAGGGGAAGAACTTTGAGCCCTAGGTGTTTTTTCTCCCAATTCTTGAATTCAAACACTAATTTGATGCAATTTGTGAATGAATTATGATAAGAGTATGTTTTTATGTCCAGATTTTGAAAGAAATTGGGAGTTTACCACAATGTGGGAAGGGGGCGATTTTTTTTTTTGTTTGAAGAAGAATGAGATTTTTGAAAAGAACAGAGTCTGCCAGACTCTTTTAATCGCCCCTCGGGATGACGCACGGGCCGTGCGTGGGGCGCACGGGTTACCCGTGCGTCATGCCGTAGCCTCAACAGAATTTTCTTCAGGTACGCACGGGCCGTGCGTGAGACGCACGGGTTGCCCGTGCGTATTGCCGTAGCCACTCTTATCACCTCTCCAGGGACGCATGGGTGGTGTGCATAGGCACGGGTTACCCGTGCGTACCTGGGCAGCTATTTTCAGGTATTTTGATCTTTTTTTTTCACATGAAACACACGAAAATAAAATAAAATACACACAAAAAATATGAAATGCACACGAAAAACCATTGGGTTGCCTCCCAACAAGCGTTATATTTAACGTCTTTAGCTTGATGCTCGTTTTCATTCAGTTACGGGTCGCACAAGGTGATGGATGTCACCTCCTCTTGATTACCTCGGTGGAAGTAATGCTTAATCCGTTGGCCGTTTACCATGAAAGTCTCACCATCTTTTGTCAACAATTCCACAATTCCGGGAGGATTCAATACTTTCTTTATCACGAATGGCCCCGACCACCTCGACTTGAGTTTTCCAGGGAAAAATTTAAGGCGTGAATTGTACAAGAGGACTGGTTCCCCTGGTAAAAACTCTCTTTTCTTAATCATCTTATCATGCCACCTCTTGGTTCGTTCTTTATAAATTTGGGAGTTTTCGTAAGCTTCATCCCGAAACTCTTCCATCTGATTCAAATGGAGCAACCTGTCTTCACCGGCTTTTTGAAAATACAGATTTAACTTCTTGACCGCCCAAAATGCTTTGTGTTCCAACTCCACCGGCAAGTGACACGATTTCCCAAAAACAAGCTGGTATGGGGAAGTGCCCAACGGTGTCTTATATGCAGTCCGATATGCCCATTAAGCATCATCTAATTTTAATGCCCAATCCTTTCGATTGATGTTCACCGTATTTTCAAGGATATGTTTGATCTCCCTGTTAGCCACTTCTGCTTGCCCATTGGCTTGAGGATGATATGCCAATGCGACTTTATGTTTCACCCCATATTTTGCTAACAAGTTGCTCATCAATTTATTTACAAAATGCAACCCTCCATCACTAATTAAAGCTCTTGGAGTGCCGAATCTAGTAAATATATTTTTCTTAAGGAACCGCATCACAACTTGAGCATCATTTGTTTTATCACCTCTACCCAACGGGATACATATTCCACTGTGAGTAGAATATATTGATAACCCGAAGATGAAAGAAAATGGGCCCATGAAATCAATTCCCCACACATCGAACAATTCCACTTCGATTACATTTGTCATTGGCATCTCGTGTCTCCTTGAAATGTTGCCCATCCGCTGACACCTGTCACATTGTTGCACAAACAAATAACAGTCGTTAAATAAAGTGGGCCAATATAGCCCACTTTGCAATACCTTCCTTGCGGTGCGAGTTGGGCCAAAATGTCCTCCGGAGGGTGCGAATGACATGTTGTAAGACTCCCTCCCATTCTTCTTGAGGTACGCATCTTCTTATGATTTTGTCCGCGCACCTCTTAAAGAGTAGGGGGTCATCCCACATGTAAAACTTTACGTCATGTAAGAACTTCTTCTTTTGATATGGAGATAAATCCGGAGGTAAAACTCCCACAACCAAATAGTTGACAAAGTCCGCATACCATGGGAATTTTGCCTCAAGCATGAGTAATTGTTCATCGGGAATTCCTCTTTTATTAATCCCATGCTTCCTTGCGCTCCCTCTTGATTTTCAATTCGAGACAAGTGGTCTGTCACCACATTCTCGCATCCTTTCCGGTCCTTGATTTCCACATCAAACTCTTGCAATAGTAAGATCCACCGAATCAATTTTGGTTTCACATCCTTTTTGTCAAAGAGATATTTGATGGCCGCATGGTCGGTGTGTACGATCGTTTTCGTCCCAATCAAGTATGATCGGAATTTATCAAATGCGAAAACAATCGCCAGCATCTCCTTCTCGGTTGTGGTGTAATTCTGTTGAGCACTGTCCAATGTTCTACTAGCATAGTAGATGGATTTGAACAACTTTTCCCTTTTTTGACCGAGGACAGCCCCTACCGTAAAATCGCTCGCATCACACATCAATTCAAATGGTTGACTCCAATCTGGGACGACAAGTATAGGTGCTGTCACCAATGCCTTCTTCAATGTTTCAAACGCTTGCAAATAGTCATTGGAAAAATTAAAAGCAGCATCTTTTTCTAGCAATTAGCTGAAGGTTTAGAAAATTTAGAAAAGTCACGGATAAACCTTCTATAAAATCCGGCGTGGCCCAAGAAGCTCCGAATGGATTTTTCGTTTGTAGGAGGTGGTAATTTCTCGATTGCTACAATCTTTGCCCGATCAACTTCCAGACCTGCAGACGAAACTCGATGACCAAGTACAATACCATCGCGTACCATAAAATGGCACTTTTCCCAATTGAGTACAAGATTGGTCTCTTAACATCGCTGTAAGACTAAGGAAAGATTGTGAAGGCAACTATCAAAAGAATCACCAAACACAGAGAAATCGTCCATAAACACCTCCATAACCTTTTCAATCAGATTGTGAAATATAGCCATCATACAACGTTGGAAAGTGGCTGGCGCATTACATAAACCAAATGGCATGCGACGAAATGCAAATGTGCCATAAGGACATGTAAATGTTGTTTTTTCCTGGTCTTCCGGCGCAATCATGATTTAATTGTATCCGGAATAACCATCTAAAAAGCAATAATAATCATAACCTGCAAGACGATCCAACATCATATCGATAAAGGGGAGGGGAAAGTGATCTTTTCGAGTGGCATCATTAAGTTTTCTATAATCAATGCATATTCGCCACCCGGTAACAATTCTAGCAGCAATTTGTTCCTCATTCTCATTTTTCATTACTGTTACCCCCTTTTTTCGGCACCACTTGTACCGGACTCACCCATGAACTATCAGATATAGCATAAATGATCCCAACATTCAACCATTTCAACACTTCCTTCCTAACCACATCTTGCATGATAGGGTTTAGTCGTCTTTGATTTTGCACCGATGGTTTATAAACATCTTCCATCCAAATTTTATGCATTACAATGGATGGACTTATGCCTTTTAAATCTGTTATTGACCATCCGAGTGCCGACTTATATTTTCGTAAAACCCTTTGCAATTTATCAAGTTGAATAGGAGTGAGAAGAGATGAAACGATTACCGGATTTGCATTATTTGCCCCAAGAAATGCATATTTGAGGTGTTCAGGTAATTGCTTGAGTTCCGGAGTTGACATTCGCTGTTTCAGGGTTACCCACTTGTGCCGTTAGCGCTTTAATAGGGTCTGCATCCGAAATTTCGGCTACTCGTTGTACATTGGATCTTTCAGACAGCCACTGGTAACTGTTCATAGCCATTTCTTCAAGAAGGTTCAAGGCATCTTGTGGAAACCTTGCCAACAATGCTCCTCCCGCTGCGGCATCAACAAAGGCCCTCGTTTGCCCCATTAAACCATTGTAGAAGAAACATAACTGTTGATCCTCCGAGAACCCATGTTGTGGACATCTTCGTAACAAATCCCGAAATCTTTCCCAAGCCTCATACAAAGGCTCCTAATCGAACTGTCGGAATTGAGTAATCTCGCTTGTAGGTCCCAAGGGGTGTGAGTGTAAGGTTTAGAAGGGGGGGTTGAATAAACCTTACCAACTTTTCAAATTAGTCCTTTTAAGTAATCAGAGTTAGTACTTCACAGTTGTGTCCTTGATGGACAACTAAGTTAGTTAATCAGCAGAGTTAGTCACTCAACGGACTCGATCGAAATTTGTTGATAAAATAACTCAATTGATTTTGACTAAAGACTTAACTTGATTGTGATTTGTTTTTTTGGAAGACTTAACACCCTTGAATTTGGTTAATTTTGTTTTAGTAGTTGGTTTTAGCACACAACTGATTATCAATTGGATGGCAAATTTATCAGCAGAGATAAATAAATAAGATGCGAGGAATTAAAGTCTTTGAAATGTAAATGACACGATAAGTTTTTATAGAGGTTCAAGATGGGGTAATTCTTCTTCTACCTCTCTTCTCCAACTCCTGGAGGAATCCACTAAGTATTGATCGAAGATACTGAGTGGTAAGTCCGGATACAAGTCTTGATCACACAACCGACTTGATCCTTTGGGACTCGATCCGGAGATACCTTGGTCACGCAGGTGGCTTCTCGCACGACTCGGCTTCTTCTTCACAGGCGAGTTGCCTTGCTACTACTGAGCCCACTTGCTCAAGCTTCTTGGATTTGATCACAAAGCCCTCCAAAAACTTGAGACCGGTTCGACTTGAACCTTCCTACAATCCTCCGTGGAATGTAGACCCCTTGATTCTTCAAAAATTTCCTCTTCAGTTGATTGAAGTTATCTTTCCTTCACAGGTGAGTGTTGGATTGATTTTCTTCGTAATGTAGGCTTGAGGATTAATCTTGAATGATTTGAGAATATTTTAGGTTACTGATTCAAATGTTTGCTTGAAATGTTCGTGGTTGTGTAACCTTCTCTCGAGTTATTCCTCGCCTTTTATAGTGATCTTTCAAAACTCGCGCCGTTGAAGTTGAAGAGATATGCTTATTTTTGAAAGTCACTTGTGGTCGTTGGCTTGTCTTATTGCGATCCTTGGAATTGCCACTTCCTCGTATGAATTGTTCTTGACTTTTCGAGTTCGACATGGTGAGTGCTTCCCATTGGTTTATTCCTTTTGCACGCTTTCTCGGGATCGAGCACTTCAAGAAAGGTAGTATGGAGGTATTACTTGTTTAAGTAATTCTCTTGATTTCGGCAACGGATCTCTTTCGATTGTCTTGACTTGACTACATTTTCTTCACATCCCCAGGTGACTTGAGTCAACTTCCAATCATTTGATGACTCTTTCGTCACTTCAACCTTGAGACTTGGTGTCTTGAGTTGACTTTGATCGATACTTTTCACCGCATCTCACCGCACCTTCACCTTGATCGAGTTCCGTCTTCTCTTCTTTGCCATACTCAATTTGTCTTGCAAATGAGTCTTTCTTCTAGTCTCCAGTTGTCTTCTTGCATGTTTAGGCATAGCTGACTTAACTCAGCTTGACCAGCCCTATCTATTACAATGTAGTTTACACAAAAATGGGGTGCCAACTTCCTATTCTAAGTTTTACATGGCATTCATCAAAATCTATAAAATGATTTCCCAACATCGCTTTTGAGCTGCAAAGTTTTGCTCGGTGGAAAGAATTTAAACAAGAACTTTTGGCTCAATTCGTCCCATGTTCTCACGCTTCCTTGCGTCAAAGTACCCAACCAATTTCTTGCCTTATCCCTCAAAGAGAACGGGAATAGGCGCAATCTTATGGCATCATCCGAGACTCCATTCATTTTGATCGTATTGCATATTTGGATAAAATGAGCAAGGTGAGAATTAGGGTCTTCAGTTGCAAACCCCCCAAACTGGTTCTGTTGTACCATATTGATCAGTGCCGGTTTGAGCTCAAAGTTGTTGGCATTTATCGGAATATGGGCAATACCACCGTAATTACGATTCGTTTGTGGTCGAAAGTAATCACGAATGGCTTCCTGTTGAACCAGTATCGGTAACTCGTTTACTCCATTGTTACCTGGTATTGGTAACTCATTGATCCTGTTGATCCCATTGTTACCCATGTGTTCTTCATCCAAATCCCCCATTATCGGATTTTGTTGTCTTTCAGCCCGTCTAGTGGTAGCACTGATTCTTCTCGCGAAAGCCTCAACTTCCGGTATGAGCGGTATTAAATCCCCTCGCCTAGAGCGCGTGTTCATGCACTACCTGGATCAAACTAAAAGGAACAAGTCAAATAATGTAGAATTAGAGTCAAACCAAAATATAAAAGAAAAATGTCTAAATTAAGAATAATTCTATCTATCGCAATATTAGCACCAAAAATTGTATTAGTCCCCGGAAACGGCGCCAAAAACTTGTTCGCCTTTATTTTTAGCTCACCGCAAGTGTACGGTGTACGTTATAGAAAAGGGTAGCAAGGTCGTATCCACGGAGACTAATAAATTTATGTACTAAGTATTGAACTAAGATAGCTTTATTTTTATTTAGACGATCGTAATTTAATGATTGTTGTTGTGAGATTAAGACATGTTGGACTACTAAAACACAAAATTAAGATAACACAATTGATAGAAGTATCAAGAAGATGAAACGGATTTCCGAGTTAAGGTTTCGATTAATAACCCTCTTGTTGTCCGATTTAATCTAAGCCAAGTTATTATCAATCTTCCTATAAGACGATCACAAAGATATTTTATCCTCCCTCTCGAGATGCATATAAAATGTAGATTGAAATACTTATGCTAGCATCTCTACTCAACATGAAGTACTCAACTCCCAAAAGTGCACAAGATCAATGTCCTCACAAATATTTACAAACCTCTCGATTCATGCAAATATTTGTGTCGAGTACTCAAAATCTAATATTGAAACTCATCTCTCGAATTATGAATCAATATATCAAACAAGTTAAATCATTGATCAAGTGATAAAACAAGTATAAGCTCAAAGTACTCAAATAGGCTTCAAGATAATAACTTTAACTAAGATTAAAACATCTAACAAGAGTTCATTAATCTACTTCCAAAACCCGGAAATCTAAAGAGTTTAGCTACACATGATTTCTAAATAACTCATATACAAATTGTTCATAGCCATGACAACTAAAAATGAAAGATGAAAACTACAAGAGAAGCAAGAAAAACTTAGAAAAGTCGACAATCTCTCGATGTATCTCCGTTCCTTGAGCTCCGATGTAACCCGATTGTCTCCTTGATGTCTTCTTCCAAGAATATACCTTTGTCTTGTGTTGTAGATCCCAAAAATGTCAGAATCCCCTTGGTGTGCGCCCCCAAAAGTGCTTATATACCCCCTCCAAGTCTAGGTCATGTTGCTGTCAAAATATTGCGGTACAGCAGGGACGCACGGGCCGTGCGTGGACACACGGGTTACCCGTGTGCAAGTCCGTAAGCAATTCTTCTGTTCACCAACCAGCGCACGGGTTGTGCGTGAGACGCACGGGTGACCCGTGCGCATGTTCGTAGGATATGTTCTAACCTTCAGTGGCGCACGGGTGGTGCGTGCAACGCACGGGCTACCCGTGCGCATTTCCGTACCTTCAGTTCTGCTTTCCCAGGGGCGCACGAGTGGTGCTTAGGCGCGCGCCCTACCCGTGCGTCACGTATTTTCCATCATTTGTGGTATTTCTTCTCCGCAATGCTCGTATTTGTATCCAAATTACTTCAAATATCACTAAATTCCTACAAAACGAGCAAAGCATAATATCTTTCCCACAAAAAGCGAATATGATTCATTTCATATAAGTTTATGCACGTTTAGTCACCATTTTAGCCATAAATACGCCCCAAAATACATGCAAAACTCACACCTATCACTCTTTCCTTCTCAGCTCAAATTCGTAGGCTTTGAGGTCTGAGAATTGGTCAAGATTAGATGTTCTTGAGAGGTCCATTGAATGTTTCAGGGCCATGACCTTCATTTCCCATTCAGCTGGGAGGACTCTTAGTATCTTCATGCACATCTCATTTTGAGTGTCCCAAGAGCTGAAAGCTCATTTGTTATCTCTGTGAATCTGGCATTCAGCTCATCCAGGCTTTCACCTGCAAGCATTTTCAAATTTTCAAATTTTTGAACAACAACAATTAGTTTATTCTCTTTAGTCTGTTTTGTCCTTCACAAATTAGGGTTTATCCCAGATTTCTTTGGCTGATTTGCATGACTTGATTTTGTTGAACATAGCCTTGTCCAACGTCTTGTAGAGAATATCCTGGGCCACACTGTCCAGGTTGTATCTCTTTCTATCTTCATTAGTCCATTCACTCCGAGGTTTTTCAACCATGGCTAGTCTAGCCTCTGCTGGTGCAACATCCTCTCCTTCAGCTGGAGGTGCTCTTCTTACAGCAGTATTACCTTCATTATTTGCAGTGGCCCATCTTCTATCACAAGCCACATTTTATCATGTAAGGCTGATAGTGAGCCTGCATGCGAATCTTCCAGTCATCAAACTCTTCCACAATAAATATAGGAATACGAGTTATATTTGCTTCCATGATAATAACTTTGCTTTAAAGATGAAAGACTTTGAAAACACAAGTGTTAAACCTTTTGAAAAAGATTGAGATCTAGTTTAGTAACCAGTGCGAAAGGCTCAATGAACCAACCGCTCTGATACCACTTGTAGGTCCCAAGGGATATGGTGTAAGGTTTAGAAAGGGGGAGGAGGGGTTGAATAAACCTTACAAAATTTTCACTTTTTTAAAATATTCAACAGAGTGGACTCAAATCAGCTAAGTTCTTGGGGGACAGCTAGGTTGGCTTTCTACAGCAAAGTTACCTACTCAGCAAACTCGACTAAGCTGTTGATAGTATAACTTAGCTGCGTCAGCTAACACTTAAATTTTAGATGATTTGGTTTTTAACAACGGAAGACTTAACATCCTTTGTTGATTTTAAGCTCGTTTTTAACACTTGTTATTATTAGTTGGATATCAATATAACTTATCAGCAGATATAAAAATATAAGCAAGAAAGTAAATGACACAAGCAAATTTATAGTGGTTCGAGGATGGGGTACTTCCTCTAATCCACTCTTCTCCAACTCCTGGAGGAATCCACTAAGTAACAGATGAAGTTACAGAGCAGTTCTCAGTCTAGAGATAGCCTTGATACCACGGTTGGCTTCTCCTGCAACTCAGTTTCTTCACAAGACAACTGCCTTCCTACTTCAGCTCCCTTCAAGTCTTTGGAATTGATCACACAGCCTTCCAACAAACTTGAAACTTCTGGTTCGACCTTGAAACTTTCTACATCTCCTTCAACTTGGAGAGTAGACCCCTTTTCGTTCTTTAAACTTTTCCTCTTCAACTGGTTGAAGTAATCTTTCCTTCACAGCGTGTGTTGGATCGAGTTCCTTCGAGTTTTTGGCTTGAGGTATTCTTTGATAAGCTTTGAGAATATTGCAGGTTATACTTGCTTGAATATTGCTTGATTCGTTCGAGTTTGGTTCATGTAACCTTTTTTCAAATGCTTCCTAAGCCTTTTAGTGCTCATTTGAAAATTTGCCCTTTGAAGAGATATTCTATTTTCAAATGACACTTCTTGTTCGTTAGCTTGTCTTTTCTTGGTCTGCAATGATGTGATGTTGACCCTTCCTTGTATTAAATGACTCTGCATCTTTACAGGGTCTGACACATGCTCCAGTGTTTCCCATTGGTTTATTTCTTTTGCATATTTCTGGGCCAAACACTTCAAGACCGGGCAACTTGGACTTATTACTATATCGAGTAATATATTTGACTTCCTTCCAACAGATCAATGTCAATTGTCTTGACTTGACTGCTGCCTTTACCCCTTTGACTTGAGTCTACTCCAATCATGTGAATGACTCAACTATCACTTCAACTGTTAGACTTAGCTCCTTTTGCTGACTTGACTGATACTTCCTCATACTTTACATATATGTTTCTCAGCTGGCTCTCCTTTAGTCGAGTCTTTATCTTCCATCTTGGCCATACTCAGCTGACACACATCGGAGTCTTCACTCTAGTCTGCAGTTGACGTTTTGCATTCTTCGACATAGCTGACTTCACTCAGCTCTTTCAGTCATATCTATTACAACATAGAATTACAAGAAAAATGGGGTGCCAACTTCCTAGTCTAAGTTTTACATGGTATCATCAAAATCTTACAAATAAATTTTCTAACAAACACTAATATTTTTATTATAAAAAAACATATATTTCTCTGTAATTCTCAATGGTTTCAAACCCCCATCTTCACGTATAAAAAAATGTCATTTAATTATCTCACAATTTATGGAGAGTGATAGATGGTTAATTTATTATTTTATGGAGTATTTGCAACCAAAAGTGAATTTAGAAAATATATTTTGTCCTCCTATTTATTTAAATCAAACTAAATGAATTAATCTTATTGTTTTATTTTTTTTTTTTTTTATCTTCATTTAATTGTAAATCCATACTCTTGTTTCTTTTCGTGTTATTAAGAAAATTAAAGAAAAATATTATAAATGTACATTTTTACATAACACTCAACTTTAAATGTCACAAATTATCTCATATGAAGTCTTTTATATATGCTTATGACATATGATTGTAAAGCTCTCGATATATAGTTTAATATGAAATGAATAATATTTAAAAATTCAAAATTTTCTAAGAATCACAATTAAATGAAAACATATAATAAGAGTTTGGAATACAAAGAGACACTAATCATATTATCAAAAAAATAAAAGCAAAATCAATATAGAAAACTACTTAATTGTCCTTAAAACTAACTTTACTATAATGATATTTTTGGCAAATCAAAATTTTCAAGAAACCTTCAAACTCATTCACACTTTTATAATAAGTATAGATATAGATATAGACAAGTACATATATAGAATAGATATAGATATATATAGATATAGATAATCATGTATTGTTTGTATACTTGTGGTAATCTCCATACTTGGAAGTTGGAACGGTACACATATTCATAATTACAATTTACAGAGATGAAAGGAGTTGATGCATAAAATACATCAGCTCAGAGTCTCAAAAACCAAGAAAGAAGAAATACAACAGCATAAATTGTGTTTTGTGGAAAAATACAACATAAAGATACATATCTGGGGAATCATTTTACAAGATAGCGCAGCTACAGCAGATCCCCATGGCTTTCTGTTCCAGGTCCTCTTGGATGATCTCCAGGTGCATGATGATTTCTTCGAATGTAGGCCGTCGATCTGGGTTCTTATGCCAGCAATCTTGTAGAAGCCTGCCATCAAGAGTCATCACGTCCATCAGGTGAACTTGAATTATTAACATACAAAATCAAATGTAATCCCAGTTTTCAATGACTACTCTAATTTCAAATAGTCTTGAGGATAAATAACAAAAACTACCCGTGAGTTTTAGCTTAATTACAAAAAAAGTCTAGTTATTTCTTCAAATTTACATAAATCCCTTTTATGTATTGCAATTTGCAAACCACCCTTTTACTTAACAAATACTCCACCTCTTGAGGGTGTAACTTGTGATTTGTTTTTGGTAATTAACCTTAGTTTTGATGATGATGACATTTTAGATGAGAAGCAACATTCCGTATTTCTAACTCAACTCACTTTTTGATTGGTTCAGGGTACACAATTGATGGGAGATGTGGTCGTGAATCTTCGTATGCTCGTTTGTCGGCCAATTTTTCCGCATCTTCACCCCGATTTGATGGTCCTCCTTGGAACATCTACATGGCATATTAACAGCTTAGCAGCAATTGACTTTTCTTCTTTTATTTTTTTTCGGCAATATACAAAACATGTACATTTAGAGAGGCTCCAGATGGCATTAGTGAGTTGTCCAACCGTATGCATTAATAATTATGATATGAAGCCAAATTACCTCATGCACTATCAGAGCAAAAGAAAAGACATCAACACTTTTTCCATATGATTCTCGACGGTAGACTTCTGGAGCCATGTATCGGTCTGACAAATATCACAAAGAGCATCTTATAAGAGTTTCTAAAATCATTCAGACCTTCTTATTTACTGAGAAGTAAAAGATTGTATTACATGATCCAGTTCCGCCAGTCATTTTGTAGCCAACATCTCTTCCCTGTGCAATTTTGCTTAACCCAAAGTCTGTTACTTTAAGGCGGCCCGCCTCATTCTGCAAAACATTTCTGCAAGAAATGTTCAATAATGTAATGGCTCGCGGAAGATGTTAAATGCAAGCTGAGAGCACAGAAACTCCTCCAATTCCTAGGCAAAGAACCTACTGCAAAATGTATGTGAAAGGGACAATACTTAAAACTGAACGCAGTACCTTGGTGTTAAATCTCGGTGGATTATGGCATGAGGTTTATGTTGATGTAGATAATTCATACCTCTGCAAACACACAATAAAAGAATGATCTCAGGACATATTGTTAAAAACAGTACAACAAAACTAAAAGCATAGACGGATGCAGCTGGACGCCCCCCCTCTTCTTGAGGTTTGGGCTAATTACAAAAAGAAACAGAGGTTTTTGATAATTACAAAAAACCCCTTTAGGTTTGATTCCATCTTACTTTTTCCCCTTCAAAAGAAAAAGAATTTCAAACCCCCCTGATATTTAAAGAAATATTACAGGTACCCCCTTAAATTTTAGACAATCAAATCTCAGGGTTTCTGTAATTATCCCAACAAATTATTATTCTCAGTTTTTCCTCTCCTGTTGAAAGGGAAAATGCGAATGAAAAAGCCAAAAAAAGTCAGGGAAGATTTTCAACGATAAGAATCCAACCACTAATCCTTTTTCACAGTATGAAGTCCAAGATTTTCCACGAAAAAGCTTGTAATCATACAAAAATGTAAGATTCCTTTGCAGTTAAAGAAGGCTGCAATCACCCTAATACATAGCATATAACACGATACAGGTAAAAGAATTGATTCCAAGAGCAATTCACAGTTCAATAAAATGTAAGTAGAGTCCGGAAAATTAGTTTCAGTTAGCCAAGCTGTACTCAAGGTGAGTAATATATATCCAGGAATGAGGGTTTGTAACATTTACCTTGCTATATCCAAAGCATATGCAACTGCAGTCAGTGGGTCAAGTCTTCCTTTCTTTCTCAGTATATCATATAAACTTCCCTAGGGTTTACAATATCAGAAGCATTAACACATATATTAAAAAACTACAGCAATTAACTGAGCAGCACTTACATTTCGTAGGTACTCAGTGAGGAAGATCAAGCGATCAGGGTGCTTCAAAACACCGAGGAACTGCACTATGTTAGGGTGACGCAATTTTTGCCACAAACCTAATTCCTTTAGAAAGTTGTCCCTGTAGAGCAAACAGTCAATAAAAATCAAAAGACACACGATGATCGATAAAAGTTGTCCACATCCTGTAACTATGAGAGTGAATTATTGCACTTCAAAAAAATCTGCAGTTAAAATCATATGCTTTTTTTATGGATTCTAAATGTAAATCCCTTAAATATAAATTTCAGATCCAGATTATTGGTCAAGATTTAAACAGATTTTTACTCCCTAAAGCACTAAAATATGACTTATATTGTATCATAAAGAAAAGGTCAGCAAAAAAATGATGGAGATGGTTTCAAGATTATTCAGCAGACGATAATCCAAATATGCAGTAGTTCTCTATCTTTTTCCTTTGCTAGCCTTTTAGTTTCAGTAGTATATAAACCAGAAATTTATCAGTTCTTGTTTATATTATAATCAAGTAACGTTTGGTCTTCTCCCAACTCTCAACTTTTGCAAGTTGCTGTTTGTAGACCCTAAATCCAGATTTTACTGTGAAATTGTACTAATCAACAGACATTGATAGTTATTGAAAATAGACTATCAGAAAGGAAGCTGCACCACATGACAGAATAACTCACTTCACTGTTTTATTTGAAGCAATTGAAGAACGAATGGTTTTTGCAGCAACTTCTGTACCACGCCACTTGACTAAGTAAACTTCACCATAGGCACCCTGCCATTCATTCATAATATGCATAGCACTTAAAACAAGTCATTTGCAACAGAAACTAGACATCAAAGAAGCAAATGAAACTTCAATCTGCTTGGAGTAACTTTTGAACGGACAAAAAGAATTAAAAGATAAAGTGGCTTGATAGGAGATTGCTTGGTTCTAGGTAAGAGAAATTACTTCACCAATAAGAGTTGCCTCATTCATGTCCACCTCAGTTGAATCAATTTCAAAACATGGAGTTTGAGAGTCAAGCCCCATCTGTTACAAGCAAATTGAAATAAAATACTTTTAGAACCACTAGCACGTCTACTTTCTCAGAGTACCACGAGAAAGAAACCAAAGTAAAATCTAACAGAAAATTTTGTTTTCTTAAATAGCAGCAACTTCTGGAAATAAGTGCTGAAAATTATATACCGGATCAATTCCACCATGTGCCTCCAGAATTTTGCAAATATCCTGATGGCCAAAGCTACGAGCATCAGAGAGTGGCTGCAAGGTATTTTAACACATGACCAATTAATAATATCCCAAGGGAAACCTTTGTAGATTTTTAAGTTTGTTGGAAACAATGTAACAGGTGCTTAATGTCTACAAATTGATGGACATAAATAAGAAAAACACAAAATACTCATATGCTAACATTGACCTTAGCACAAAGGAGATGCTTTCAAAACAAATTAGACATGAGCACAGTAGCAAGTCAAAAACTAGACAGACCGTTTACTGCACGAATATTAGGTGCGTACTCACAGTTCGACCCCAACGATCCATGGAGTTCACATCAGCTCCTTTTTCAAGAAGTAGAACAACTATCTCCGTGCACCCTTCACATGATGCCAAATGAATTGCTGTTCTCTTATCATAGTCAGCCAGGTTGGTGTCTACACCTTTCATGAGTTCTTGCATAACACCAGCTTTATCACCCTTACTTGAACAAAAAAGAAGGCGATAAGGACCTTCCCAGTCACTCCTTTGAGATGCTATCAGTTGCTGAAAACACAGAAGGTGAACAATGATTGAGATATGGGTGGAAAAACGCCTTCATTGGAGTTATGATAAATTTACACACTTAATTGCTTTATTGTAACTTAGTCATGGAATAACCAGAGCATGCTATGATCAGAAAAATATTTGGTTTGGAATATGAACTTTTCCATAATTATATGATAAAGGAACTCGGCAAACCAAAAATATAACTTAAAACACAAGATTGACATTCCCTGATTTTGATATACACTATGATAATATATAAGATCCCGTCAATGGACACGTCTTTTCAAAGTTCCCACACTATCAGAAAAGTTTATATGCCAATAAAAAAAATTAGAACATCGAAGCCTGTGTGCTTCTTGCCAGGTGACCCGAATACACATAATAAAGTCTTCCGTTCTAGGTTCAAGAAAATCCCATTTGACTCTTAAGAGAACACACTTATCAGCACAAATGAAAACAAATGGTGGAGGAGAAAATTCCAATCTTTTATCGAAGTTTAAATATATCCAATTTCCCATATATTTATATCATGTAATACGAGAAGAGAACGATGATATATTGATTCCAAAAACTAACCGTGGGAAACTGAAACATACTTAATTGTTATCCTGCATCATAAGTTATATGTGTGTGGATTTCAGCTTTTATATGAAGCGTAAAGAGGATCTTTACCTTTGTAGAAGGCGCTTGATGCCTGTGATCCTCCATGAGAAAGAGAGAAAACGTACAGTAGAATCTAAGAGACAATTCTACAAACACTTGGTCTTTTGGAGGACAAAAAACAATTCAAAGATAAGAACAAAGCTTTTATAAGAATTATCATGAATTCTTGATCATGGATTAAGCCACCACGTCGCGGTTACTGTTACAGATGGAGGAACACTCCAAAAGAGTCGTGATCGAGGTCGGGGAATCCCAGAATTTTTTTTGTATTTGCTTTTACTTGTGTTTGGGGCTGCAATTCCAACTGGAAAATCGAAAACTTTGGACTCTTCGTCCATGCTGACTGGTTCGGGAATATGAGAAAACGAAAATTGGGGTTTCTTGAAAGGAGAAAACCTTTCGTTTTTCAGCGGGTTACTTCGATTTTGGCGTGGATTGTTGTTGCATGGGATTTTTCTGGGCAGTTTGTGATGATTCTGATGAACTCTCCAAGAATCAAGAGTGAGTCTTCGGCTAAATTTACGAGTTTATGAGATTGTTTCAATTGAAAATAGGAAAAAATGACCATTTCTACAACCAAAAAAAATGAAAACTAGCCATTCTTTTAAAATAAATATTTTTTAACCATTTTGACAAAATAAATGACATTTATACTTTTCTAGCATATTATTTTTAGTTATTGAGTTGATCTCTCTCAGATTTAATTTGTTCTCTTCTTTAGACTTATAAAATGTTCTGGCCGACCAACATTAATAGCAGTTTGATGGAATCTCGAAAAAATGTAAGCATTTTATCCTATTTCTAGCTCATCATTTAGAGATTTTAGTATCATAATTATTTTCAAACTGAGTTATAATAACTTAGAGTGAATTGAAAATACAAAATCAGATCCGAGTTACGTAACTCGGCAGGTAACTCGACATCGAGTTGCCTGAATCGATATCGAGCAACCAATTTAATGCCGAGTTATGTAACTCGATATTGTTACTCGATTGGAGATATGATTCTAGGCTCGAGTTAATTAACTGGATATTGAGTTAAGTAACTCAAGTCGAGTTATTTAACTGGTCCTTTTTCATATTTATTTATTTTGTTCTCTTTGTGATAATCTGTTGGTGTTGGTTTCAGATGGATGATGGTAAATTCATAATTGTCCATAGTGGTTTTTGAGATTGTATTATCAGTAGAAATGGGGAAGAAATACTTATTTTTACATTGTTGTGGACAATATTATTTAGCGGGTTTTTGGATATTGTTCATATATTGTAAATGAAAATTGTGTGAATACAAATTACACTATTTAACGCCAACTAAGGCTATTTGTGAGGTTAAATCCTTGATTATGTGCGAACGAGACATCCGACGAGTAGCTGAAATATTCAAAGAACCTCGTATATTTGTTACCTTGCAACCTAAAGGTCATGGGATGGTGGGGACCTCATACACCGAAAATCAGAACCCAAATGGTTTTATGAACCTTATGGCTACTCAATCTTATTCTTATAATATCGACATCCATTCCCGCTTTAAATCCATAAAATTCAACCTAAGACATGAATTATAGACATGGTCCACCGCAGTGCATGGCAACGTCTATGCAACATGATGTGCCTGATATTTGTCCCAGTAAATATCCGATCTTGGAGCATCAACTAGAAATCAATAGTAGTGGTCATGTGGATGGTGACGAAGATGATGATGATGACAATTGTGGTGGATTTAATAATGATTTTGGGCTTTATGACGATTTTGGAGGCGGTGGCCATTATGATGACCAAGATGATGTTAGTGATGATAATAACCATCAAGATAAACAATTTGTTCCATCGAGGGACAATGATGATGACACATATGAGGAAGAAGATGATGATCCAGAGTATGATGTTGATGATGAACTAGTACGTAGATTGATATATGATCATTTTAGATGGGAAAAAGATGATTATTTTGTTCCAGAGGACTATGAAACGAATGATGCAAATAATGAAATCATAATAGGAGATAACAACAAACATGTTCTTCGGAATAGACGATTTTCAATCTATAAAGTACCTACCGTTGATGCCAACGAAATAGATAATGTGAATGCCAAACATATGCTTGGATGGTTCTTGAAACATCATATCCGTATTCCGACCCTATTTCCATTGCACAAGAACCACCTAACATCGAGCATTACTTATTTAAAGGTGAAGTGCTTGAAAGCAAGGAAGAGTTGGTAACAAAGTTGGAATTCTATCATGTACATCAATGTGTGGAGTATAGAACAAATCAATCTTTAACTTCACGTTATGAGGTAGTTTGCTAACATAAAGGATGCAACTTCTTATTTCATGCTAATGCTATCCAAGAGGGAAGTTGTAAAATCACTAAATTCGAACAACCTCATACATGCAGGATTTAACTTTAGTAGGCATGCTCCTCGAAAATTGCATTCGAAGATTATTGGAGCTTTGTTTGCGACAAGACTACTGAAGGAGAGATGATCCCTTAAGCCTAGGGATATTATTGATGATTTGTCTGTTGAATATGGAATAAACATTTGGTATGATAAGACTCTTAAGTTAAAACATCGGGCTTACAACTATATACATGGAGACCGCGTACAATCTTGGGGGATATTGCCTGCATTCTTATACATGTTGAAAAAAGAGAACACTGGTACAATTGCTCTATATGAGATTGATGACAATGATAGATTCAAGTATGCTTATATTGCTTTACATGCATCAATTAAGGAATTCAACGAGTGTTGTAGACCTAGAATTATTGTTGATGGAACATATCTAAAGGGCAAGTTTAAAGGTGTGTTATTTGTGTGGCTGTTATGAACGATGACAATGAACAAGTGTATCCATTAGCATTTGGTGTGGCTAATAAATAGAAGGACGAATCATGTGAATGGTCTATGAAGTAATTACACAACACGTACGGATATCCTGAAAATATGCTCATTATCTCCGATCGACACAATAGTATTAAGAATACAATTGGTAGTGTATATCCTGACGCTGCTCATGGTATATGAACATATCATTTTAGGAAAAATATTATAAATTATCGAAGTTAAGTGGTGAGCTTATACCAAAAGGCCGCGTACACTTATTCACCAAAAAGGTTCAAGAAGATTACGAGCTTGACTCAAAATGCAAACGAAAATGCATACTAGTTAGTTAGGGTTGAAACGAAAAGGTGGGTACATGCAAATTGTCCAGTTAGACGATATGAGTTCATGACCTCGAATGCAATATAGGTTCTTAATGATAGACATGTGTGGTCGAGAAAATTACCAGTTTGTTCGTTGCTCGATTCCATTAAAATCCACATGCAGAAGTGGTTCCATGAATGACAAATTGTAACACAAAATATGGACAATGAAGTCACCACAGATTCAGTGAAATGACTAACCGAAGCAAGTGTGTTTGCTGAGAAGATGCGCGTGACACATGTCAGTAGCCTTATTTATTCTATGAAGGATGGGGTGCGTTCTTTTATTGTTGGTTTGGCCAAGAACGTGTACTTGACGAGCTTTCCAACCTGATTTATTGTCGTGCCCACATGCAATTAAGGCAATTAGGTATAGTTGATTTTTTTAATTGCGAAATATTTCATGTCTACAATATCCTTATGAACATTTTGTGGTCTCTTTCAGCAAGGCAAACCAATTAGTCTACAACTATGTTCACGAGTACTATAAAACAGAGAGATTATGGAAACTATATGCTCCAATGGTCATGCCCATTGCACATTCAAAAGATTGGAATGTGCCAGAAATGATAAGATTATTGGTTGTCAAGGCACCATTAAATCATCGACAAGCTGGTCAAGTTAGGACTCGAAGAATTCCATCCATTGGTCTATATAGTAGCCCACAATGGTTTGCGTTATGCTCCAGGTGTTATCAAGAGGGTCATAATCATTCTACATATAATGTAGTACTCATTATCTGTCCTGATGCAACCGGTGCGTGTGGAGCAACATGATTGATCAACCTGCCAGAAGAGTTCAAAGAAAATGTGGCATTTGTAAGAAATAATGACACATTAGAAGGTTTTGTCCTGATAGAGCTCATGAGGGCAATTAGTAAATTAAACATGTGATCTTTTAAGTTTCTAATTTAATTGAATGAGTTACATAACTCGGTGACTAAGTTACATGACTCGATATCGTGTATCATTTTCTGATAAAGTATATATTGATGTGTCTAGTTTGATTGGAGTTGTCATGTCAATTTTTGTTTCAACTTTATATTGATGGGTCTTGTCTATGAGCTTTTCTTTCAACTTTATATTGATGGTAGTTGAGCCAAAGTTGTCCTATAAATACATTATCAAATGGAATACATATACTATCAAACAAGATATAACATCCATCTACTTAAAATGAACAAAAACAACCTTGTTTTATCCCTTGTACCACCCCATATCAAGTAGGGTTCCAATTTACGTGCCGTATTCTATAATGAAAAAAGTGGACAATTCCCATGGATAGTATACTTGTTGAGTTCCTTGATAGCGAGTTGGATACTAGAAATTGGGAGATCGACAGGCTCAACAACACAGTGATCTTGGCTGCGTGGGCTCTTCTTAAGTCACAATTTGAGTGTATTTTCTCATTTCTTGAGGTAAATCAACGCGTGAAGCATTTTCACGCTCGTTATTTTTTTGCCAAAATGTTGGCCACTCCGGGTGTTGTTTGGGACCGGGAGCTCAATTCGTCCATGCTACTGATTAGAATAGGCCTGATTGGGGCAGGGTATCATCTATTTAAAGAACTTTTATACTTCTTTAGATTTTCAAGTACTTTAAGTTATTTCGTTCATTTGTTTCTGTTTAGGATGATCCGTTCCTTTCAACCACCTATGAGTTAGACGGGAAACCTCTGTTCGACAAGCTTGAAATGTTATTCAAGAAATAACCCGTGGACAAGGAAGTTAGAAGCAGTTGGTCAACTCGTGTTCCTTGATACTTGGCTCAGCATCCCGCTTGGGGGAGGGATAACGAGGAAGAAACTTTCTCTCGGTCCAAATGTGCGTAGTTCAGCTTGCAGTTTTTCGTTTGTCATGTAATTTTTTTGAAGTACTCTTCATTCCATTCTTATGTTATTTAACATTTTTGTAATGTAATTCTGAAGTAATCTTTTTTCATCTGTCATGTTATTTACAAGTGTTGTCATGTAATTTGTTGTGTATATTATCTGCCTGTTAAGATACCTGCAGATTAGCATAACTGGACATCGAGTTATATGTCAAGTTACATAACTCGATGTCGAGTTTATTATTACTCGATAATGAGTTAGATAACTCAATGTCGAGTTATGTAACTTGATATCTAGTTATGTGACATGGTACCGAGTTATGAACATGTGCAACACACATGTGATTTGGACAATTCATATCCTCCCTATAACCTGTACAATTCATCGACAATCCCAACAATTCATATCAACAAACAACCCACATGTATCCATATACAAACACCACTGCCACCATGTATCCATATACAAACACACCAAAGCCCACACGTATCCGTATACAACTCATATACAAATCAAATACAAATCATACAAATCAGATACAAAAAGTCCAAAAATACATACATGGTGTACAATAGTAGCAAAACAAAATCAAACCCCTAATCTACTAATATACTATACTCTATGCTATGGGAAAAAAACCGTCGAGTGCCATCTTTTTGGTGTAAGCCCTGCATGTGTCAATGATGTGGGTTGAGGGGATCAACTCGCTCAACATGCGCTAAACATACGTACATGAAAATGCACCATAATTTTGTCTGTACGAACTGCTGGTCAACAGGCACTCTTTGGATCAGAAGCATGTCGCACTGGGGCTCTATCCCCGACTCCTCAAAACACTGGCCAACAAGGAGTATCTGGGGCAGTAGGCATCAAAGTGGTAGCAACTGAGGGTGAGGCTGATTAAATATATCCAGGTTGCTAAGGTCATTCGTATAGTTGGATTTCCCAATCAATGAGGCGAACTCGACATACGACCTAGTGCCCAGAACATAGGCATACAAGGATGATCTGCATATTATGGAACAATATGAAACAATTGGTTGGATTGTAATACCCGAGCATCTCACTACTCACTTGGTCAATATAGTTCATGCATTTCACGTTGGTTTTGTGCTATTGGCATAATCTGATTATTTTATACGGCATGACTAGTTCTATTTTAGATCCCACTTATAGGATTTAGTTTTCGGACTAGCAGAGGCTAGCTATTAAGTTACACGCGGTAGCATTAGAAATATGGACACCACTAGGTTACACGTCATAAACGTAGAGAAGACAAGGTGGCATCACTGGCATGGACGAGTATTTTTGGAATATAGTGTGATAACATTTTAATTAAAATAAAAGAAAAAGATTGATTATAATAATAATAATAATAATAATAATAATAATAATAATAATAATAAAAGGGATAAAATTATAATTAAGAAATAAAGTAGGGTCATATGAGTAAATATCAAAATTATATGCTAAGTTTAAATAGGATATATAAATTAATTAATGTTTTTCTTTTATACATAATATCAATATAGCTTGTATGTATATATTATATATGTATACAATATTCAACTTTTATGAACATAAATATATGTGTGTTTAATATTTAAAAATCACATATAAATTTACACTCATGTGGCGTGAGTCATCACCAAGAAGATCAGAAATGCATATTTGTAATTCAAATACGCACCATATAACATATAAAGTAAGTTAATATACCTTTATCATTATACTAATTTACCACCGCCTTATGGGCCAATTTCAAAGGATAAACCCACACATGTATATCCATATTATTTTGGGAACACAAATACACACACATACGACACGTATAAACAACAAAAAGAGAGAAAAAGAAAAAAAAAGAAAAGAGTGATGAACTTGATAAGAATGAAATAGAAAATAGAAAGAAAAAAAAAAGAGAGAAAGGATAGAAGAGAGTTGGAGAGAATAGTGACCTTCTCCACGGATATATTGGTAAGTAATATCAAATCAATTATTCATTTTATTTTTGTTCATAGTCAATAAAATAAAAGTTTAATATAGATGTTGAATTCAGTTTTTGTATGCGAGAAAAGCTTTGTATGAGATTACATATAGTTAATTAGTAAGTTTACAAGAAACCCATTATATACTAGGGATAAAGATTATTAACATCCCAAACTATTCGCGTTTTCACACTTTGCAATCCGAACTTTGAAAAGTTACAGTTTGCAACCTAAACTTTACAAAATTTTGCACTTTGCATAAAATTCCAGTTTTACCCCTGGTTTCATGAAAGTTGGTTTGTAGTTTACACTCTAAACTTTAAAATTGTTGCACTTTGCAACCTGAACGATAAACTTTATTGCATTTTCTACGATTACTCCTCAAGGTCTTGCGATCCTCGAAAATAATATCAGAGCCTAGGTTTATTAAGAACTTTTAGTTATATTTATTATTTTATGTAATTAACAATTGGTGAGGAGAATTATCTCCGAGAATATAGATCCGGACAATTGTTCGAGATGTATGCCATACAGGACATATCGCCAAATTTTGACGATGTATGCACAAGAACACCAGGATAAGATAGCATATTGGAACCACCAATATGAGATACAAGAACGCCAGAGCCAATAGGGAAGCCTTAAGGCAATGCAAAATGCGAGCGGTTCATGAGAATGCCCATCAGAACAATGATTCCTGATGGAGTACCATAATGGAACGAGATACTTCCAGATAAATCTAAGTTCTCTGAAGATCTTAGAGAACTCCAAAAGATGGTGCAGAATTATGGCAACCACCATATTCATCTACTAACACAAGTTCATCAGATCCAAAACCAGATGGAGACGATGGTGAAATATCAGAAGGAAACTCTTCAAATTCTTCATGATAGTCAGAAATGAGTCAAGAACTTGGAGGACAAACCGAGTTATTCCGGAGGAAAGAAACGTATTGATTTTGGGATGGTACCCTATTTACACCAAAAAGGAAAACCAACCGAAGTTATACGAAATGACGGACGATGAAAAGCTCATTGCTATCATCAAAGGAAAATCCATCATAAACTAAAAGTGATGGATATGGAGAAGATCAATCTTAAAGATCTACATGACCTGGCAGAATCCTTTGCGGGATTAGGTATTGTAGACTTAAAGATGAACGCAGGAGATGGATAAGCTTTGGTTACCTATGACCCTCATGGTAGACCAATTCCGCTAATTCCACCACCGCCACCAAGAAATCTCAACGTCGAAGAAAGTGCGGGTTCAAATCATGGAACCCAGGACAAGAGAATGCATCACGTTGGAGATTTCACCACAGGGAATGAAACACTTTCAGGAACAGGAGCTCGACCACCTCTTGCAGGAACTCGAGTACCTCCTAGAAGGCCAAACATTCACCAGACGCCTTATGGAAGATCGCATCTAGATCCGATACATCCATATGGATTGATGTTAAATCTGGATATCCCATATTTCAAAAATCAAGAAGTTCTTATTGATGAATGGGCATCAGCAATGAGGATTGCAACAGGTACCCTTGATCTTACAAAAGATTCCTTCATTTTACTCCTTGAAATGAGTATTGATGGATCTGTAAAGATTGCATGGGATATGACCGATGCAAGTACGAAGAGCGCGGTCACATCAGGAGAATCACTGAAAGGGATTGTCGATGATATGACAAAACTATTCAAAATCCAGTTTATCGGCACGGGTTACTTTGAGGGATTAGAGGATGAAAAAAGAAAAAGA